>JAOEHY010038479.1:0-38110 GCA_025447955.1 Psilopsiagon aurifrons
AGTGCCTCTATTCTAAAGAGATGATTGCAAAATAATCTGAGGAGGATACTTTCAACTTCAGTAGCAGCCCCTAGAATCTGCTGAGTCTTTCTTTTTTTCTCCAATTTTCATGACAGCATGTTTACATAAAACAAATTCATTGATATAAGCCAAGAAAGAATCAATCACTCCTAGATACATAATGAAGGTTGGGCTTGAAAGCACAATTTCTAACAGTCTACAAGGAACCAAATAAGGAAGAAATGCTTTTCAGCCATTAAAGGTATGTTCTACATAATGTGGAATATTTAATTAGCTGATTATTTATCACATCAACAATGCTAGCAGCAACCTCCACTGCTTTAATGCAAAGATATTTTTTGATCATGCGACATGTTTTCAGTACAGATACAGTACCACTCAGGAATCTACTCTATTGTTGTAATGACTTCAGGCAGTTCAAAGGGGTAATCTAAATACGGCAAAGCACACATAGAGATGCATGATTATTTTCTTCTGTCAAAATATCTACCTTTTATTTAACTTCAGATTAGCACAAGATTGTATGTACAGCCAGGAGAAACAGAAGAGATTATCTGAAGGAAGATTGTCTGTCAGCTAAATTAATAAAGATGGCATCAGTGCAACTTGCTTCAATGAACCAGTTATGCCTTATTCTCCTCATCACTGTGAAATCTTGTCCGAGTAAAGACCCGCAGCTGCATGATTATAGCCCTCTAAGAACCCAGGGATCAAACAACAACATCTGCAACCAGTATACCATGCCACCTCTTGGTCTCCTAGCTAGCAATTAACATGCATGCTATGCATTGCTAAAGATCACTGATTGTAATAGAGTATTCTTTTTACTGTTAAACTCCACCATCACCTTTTCAGTGCTTTTCAAGTTCCCCATTTCACCCTCATTTCCCAGTCCTCCAACATATTTATAATGCTTGCTAACTCATCAGTAAACTTCATTAGCACACTTCTGGTTTTTTGTGACATGATGAGCAATGGCAAATCAGGAAAAAATCAGTCTTCAGATCAACACTTAAGAAGCTCCTAGGTCAAAAAAGAAGGTTTTGCCATTAATATAGCTAAGTATTGCCAGTTCTCCTTTTATTGGTTTCTTACATGCCCTACAATTTCTGTAATAATTGCCATCTTGCTTACCTTAACTAATATATATCCAAATGGCACTAACTTGTCCTACTAATTCCAGGCAGACTGATCAACAATGCCTCCTGTGTAGAAGAGCATTCATATTATACAAAAATATCTTACTAATTTGGCAGTACCTACCTTTGTAAATCTATTTTCATATGAACCTATTGACATTTAATCTCACTTCCAAGTTATTTTCTTCAAAAAATCTTCTAAAGCCTTGAATTGATGCAAGATCATCAGAGAGAATAGTTGCTCTGTAGATTTTTTTCTGAAAATGGGCTCTACAGTCAATATTTTCAGTCATACAAAACCACTCTGACTCAATAGCTCTATTAAAGATTTTTGCTAGTGGACCTCTCATTTCATCTGACAGTTTTCATGATATTTAAGAAGGTGCATCATTTGTTTTCTCCAGCTTGGGTGTATTGTTGAGTTTTGCTTCCATCTTACAGAGGAATTTCCATTGCCATGCCTTTATTCATGTCAGTCATTCCTCCTGACAGGCATTTATCTCCATGTTAACCATGATCATAGGATAAAACGTTGTCTTAGTTTAAGAAACCCCTTTCAGTATGGAGACAAGGAAGAAACAGCATTAGAAAGGTAAATCAAGAACAGAGAACAGATATAATGTCGAATAGTTCAAACGACTACCCTCACACCTTTGATGATTTGCTTGGTGAATTATGTAATAACTGAACCTTATGGTAATAACCAGAGGTAACTCAGAGCTAAAGGAAGTTATTTTTGAAGAATACTAATTGTGCTGATTTTCTGGTTTCAGACATACCTTCTGATTTCAATCATACTGTTGAGAAGAAAGAAAATATATTTCCACTGGCACTCTGATATAAAATATCACACTGTCATGTTTCAGAGAGGCATAGAAAACCTGACTTGTACCAAATCATAACGAAAATCTTTGGCAGAACCAGAAATTTTAACACAGCCTTGGGATCCAATTTGAAAATAATCCTTCCTTCCTATTCTATGTTCTGTAATTTGGTACAAAGTTACACACGCACTCCTAATATTAGGAATATCTAGTAAAAGCTGAGAGTACATTAAATCAAAATTACAGAGGAGGTAAGACCTGGGTGTGTTATCACAATATTGTTATAAGCCATCAATATGATTCAGCCTTAAAAAAAGAAACACAATTCTCAGCTGTAACAAGACAGAAATTTCCAGAGATACGGAAGTATTAATGCCAGGGTACGAGGCACTGGCATGACCTCATCTGTGACTTAACATTTTACTAATTGTCAACAAGTTTTACAGCTGAATTAAATTAAAACTAGAAACTAAGTGAAGAATATTTGGGTTAAACGGAGCTGTCCATCTTGATTAAGGGGAGTATCTTCATGAAGCAAGGGCAGATGCTACGCACAGTTCTACCCTGTTACTTGCCTTGTCTGATTTATTTCAAATGTAAGACTTGTAGTAAGGACTTAGTACAACCCTTTGGGAGAGATTCTAGCAGAAACATGGCTGATTTGCAGACAGACATGCAGTGCTAAACACAGTAGCAGGCATAAACAAGGTATGAGTTGGGCAATGCTGATCCCATGTCAGGTTTGAATTTATTGTTTTTCTACAAAAAATCTTTTCCCTTCATTAAGTGCATAAGGCTGAGAACTGCAGATTTAGAATCATCCCCAACTTTCACTTAGTGAGAGTCGTACACCCTCAGCTCCCTTGCAATGCTGCTGCCTGAGATAGTGAAAGGAATTTGGTGAATGAATAATACCGTAAAACGGAGAGCCAAAACTGAATCCAGCTGTAAAGGAATAGAGAGAAGCTCAAAAATGTGCTTACTAAAGCTGAATCTTTGGCATTTGATTCTACTTTCAGAGTGCTATGTCTGTATTGAAGAGCTAAAGTGGATTTGGGATGCATACAAACACGTGATTTAAGCTTGCTTTTTTTTTTCCCCAGAAATCACAGAATCATAGAATAGTTAGGGCTGGAATGGGCCTTAAGATCATCTAGTTTCAAAACCCCTGCCATGGGCAGGGACACTTCATATTAAACCATGCCACCCAAGGCTATGTCCAGCCTGGGCTTGAACACCGCCAGGGATGGAGCATTCACAACTTCCCTGGGCAACCCATTCCAGTGCCTCACCACCCTTACACTAAAGAATTTCTTCCTCATATCCAATCTAAACGTCCCCTGTTTAAGTTTGAACCCATTACCCCTTGTCTTATCACTACAGTCCCTAATGAAGAGTGCCTCCCCGCATCCCTGTAGGCCCCCTTCAGACACTGGAAGGCTGCTATGAGGTCTTCATGCAGCCCTCTCTTCTCCAGGCTGATCAGCCCCGACTTTCTTCCTACATGTCAGGAGTATACTGGGAGGATATCAGACACAGAATAGACTTGTATTTCCATTGCCTTTGCAGTGGACCAAGAGAATCACAACTAAGGCTGCTTGTAAAGGCCTTAGATCTAAGGTATCTCACTTAAACAGTTGGATCAATAGATTCTGGATCTATTTTTCTGATTTAGCAGTGGAAAATGGGACATAAAATTGACTTAACTGGGTAGTTAAGTCTGGTTAATGGCTGATTTGAATCTCCAAAGTATCCCAGAGCAGGTGGAGTGTGCTGGTGAATATTATCTTTGCGGTTTTGTCTTTAATAGCAACATTCTGATGAGATCCTCCTAAGTTTAAAGCATATTAATTTATTACCTCCAGTCTGTCTTAAAGTATTTTTTGGGAAATTTAGGATGTTGAATTGGATTTTGAGATCAAAAAAAATCCAAACCCAAATAAAATTAAATTTATCTTATGAAGTCTGTTTCCACCAGTAAAGTCAAAATTTTAAATAGTTAATGTGTACCTAAGATATCTTATTTTTCAATTTATTATTTTCATTTTTTCACCCCTTTACACCAACTGCAGTAGCAAGTAGGTATTTTCTCCACATTCCACAGTTATACCAACTGCTGGATTATGAAGTCTGGGGGCTCAGATATAAAATAGAAAATGGGTTCTCATATGTGTCATTAAAGAGATGGTCAAAAATAACTCTCAACAGATAATTTATTTTTAAAGTTAGTTATGTACTTAATTTTAAATACTGTATTTTTTAAAGGTCAGTGCACATTGGTCTTTAATATGTTTATAGCAACTCGGGGCAAACTGCTGTGGTAGGTCAAGATGCAGGAAATCTGCAGCACAGTCTGCTTGACAGACTCTGAAATCATCTTGTGAAATATCTGCTTACACAATGTATTGCCATGCAAGGATCTTTTGCAAATTAAAAGTATGAAAATGCTGATGCTACTCAAAACTGTATTAGCAGAATCACAAGACAGCATGCGGCCTGATTAATCTTATGAACCTGGCATTAACACATTACTAGATCACAATGCAGATTACACTTTTATGAACACAGCAATGTTCAATGCAGAGTAAAATATGCCCTGGAGCACCTTTGAGTGTAATTTTAATTTACAAATAAAAACAAGGGTTTCAGAGTAATAGCCACTAGCATCTTCAGGCTCAGTAAGAAATAACGTAGTCATATTATTATCAATTGCCACAAATGGCTCCTTAAAAATTCTATCTCCAGTTAGTTTCAGATTAAGTCTGCCATTACAAAGTTTAAAAAAGGGAATGAATATACAAGGGTGTTTTTGTTATACAATCCCCTCTCAAGACATACAGAATTCAACACCTATCATGTACAAGAGTTGCTACTGGAAGCAAGAACGGAACACCCTGATTTTATTTCTCTGTGCTGGTGGTATGTAGTTAAACACTGAAGGAAAGCATGCCAGTATATACATATACTACTTAAACGGCTGCTGTGCTCTAAAATAACCAAACAGTAAAACCGTTCTGCCTCCATGGTTGAATTGTGCGATATCTAATGTTGCCTAGGGGATAGCGACTGCCCAATATTATTTCCTGACTTTACTGTGGGTGTAACTGAAATTTTCAGAAGATGGGTAACAGTATCAAACCAAAGTCTGATCAGGAACAGAATTTATGAGTCTGAGATCTCAGATCATGCTTGATATAATCTTAATACAATGTTCCCTATACATCTCAATACATAGATAAAATAAATCTTTCTTGCTCCATTAATTCTGGTAAAAGGATTTTCACTCTTTTCTGATTCAAAGAGACAGCCTCTGCACACAACATATCTGCTTTGGGACTCAGTGTTCAGCATAGCTTTGAGCACAGACCCACTTGAACAGTTTCCATGCCCACACCTACAAAAGGCTCCAAGATTTACCCAGCAATATTCAACAGGTCTGACACTGAACATGCCACAGACACTGTGCCTTGCACATACTTGCACTGTGCCTTGCATGCACATACTGCTGCAATGCAGTGGACTTACTGGGCTGGGAACAATCAGAGTTTCTCTTCTAGAAACACTTAGGCAACACAACTAGCCATGAGACAAATTCACCAGTATCAGAGGGTCTGACACAATGAAGAGCTAGGAAGTTTTGTCTTGTCCTTACTTTAGTTTCTAGATGCCTATACAGTATTTATTAGGCACTTCCATCTAGACCTGACAGCAACTACATATAGAAAAGGAGACCTGGAAACAGGTTCTGGGGACCCACTCCTTCTTGCATACCTTGAAACTACACTGAATTGCAGCAGTCTAATTCCTTTCACCCTTCATGATCTGATTTTCATGGAAAGCAAACATGGAATGATCTGGGTTCAGGGCCCCACAGCACATGTTTTTTCAAATGATATTACCAGTGTGGCTCATCCTGGAGGAGAGCACTGACTCAGGATACAGTCAGTCCAAAATTGTGGGGATGCAAAGATTTCTTTCCAGCACACTTCCATGACAGCTTACCTGAACACATACAGAGGGGCTGCTGCACAACTGCAACACAACTGATGATAGATTTTTCACATCTGATGTAGTGAAAAAGCCTCATGTAACTCAGCTGTAAGCTGATGAGACAGCGCACCATCTAACAAACTAAACAGAAAAAGTAAAGGTTGAAGGTACTGCTTAGGAGGGGTAAGATTTGGAAGGTCATTCAGAATGATAAAAAGTTGCTGAGGTTATTTCCTGCTTTCTTTATTTCTAAATATCTGAGGATTTTCTGCTTAGAAAATCCTACCTTCTCTATTCATGATTTACTGAGCAAGATTCTAAATGTTCTTGATATCAAAGGCAGTTCTGAGTATACAGGACATTTTGCTAGAACAGACTGAGTGACTTCAATATGATGATCTGATGGGGGTCATCAGACCACCTGTCCTCACAAGGTCCTTCAAACCTAAATTATTCTGTAAGTCTGTGTCTGCTTAGCTACCGCTACTTCTGATGCCTGGAATAGAATCATAGAATCATAGAATATCAAATTTATGAAAAAAATGGCTACAGGTAAATGAAGAACTATAAAAAGGCTTATCAGGAATTCCACTGCTCCTCTCTAGTGGTCTGAATATAAGGTAGGAATTTGTACGTAGATGTATCTCAGTCCTGAGGGAGAAAGATACTCAGAAAAATATCAACTTGCCTTTCTATTAACTACAAATACTGTATGAAGAAGCTCTCTCTTGTTCTGACTGTGCTCAAGCCAAATATTCTTAATGTAACCAAAACCCAGTAAGAATTTTACTAAGGATTTCTTTTTTTTTCTAATAAAATCAGGATCTTTGTCTACCAAGGTTGATAATGAACTCAAATACAATACAAAGACACAGACTGGGCAGAAAGAAATAAATTGACTCTTGCTTTTAGCACGTATGTCAAAATGAACTGTGGACTTGAGGAGAAGTAACAGCATGACCAGCCTGGAATCCTTTGTTGCTCAAATATGATAAATAACAAAAAGCAAGTTGATTATAATCACATTCTGCACTGTCTCACTGTAAGTACATGCCATTAACACAGTGGAGTGTAGGAAGAGATCTATTTCTTCAAAATAAACATTTTAAATAAACTACCCAAAGGTTCTGCCATGGTCTGGAGTTCCACATTGACTCTCATCAGATAGAAGAGGTGGGTAGGTTTCAGCTGCAGCAGTCCTTCTTGCCTATGCTATTTTCAGACTGTGTATGCAAGAAACAACTCCTTGGCTACAATCACAGCAAATAAACAAGGCCTAATAAATAACTATTGATATTTTAGACAAGTCAAAGAGTTCTTGTTCATAAAGCAGCTTCTGTACATTTTTTTCATCATATATGTCCTTGTAGTTCATAATAGAACAGATGGAAAGTATCCTGCTCTTTGCTTTTTACTTGCTAATAGGACAGGTGTTCACTGTGGTATTACATAAGTTTATGAAACATTGTAAATTGATTTATTTTGGAGTTCTCTTCTTTTTGTTATACATCTGCTGACATTCAACCCCACAATAAAATACTGTCTTAAAAACTTGGTTTCCACCTGGCTGACATAAAAATACAAACATATTTGATGTGAAAATACCATTTGCTCAAGTGGTCTTCAAACAATTAAATGTTTTCCAAGCAACAGAAAAAATAACCTCTGTGAAAACATACTGCAGCCTTACCATATCACCAAGTATTATGAATGTCTGCAAAGTAAAGTAAAGTAAGATGTTTAGCAAACAAAAAGGATATGAGCTGAGGGCTAAGTATAGCTGGAAGATGAGACACAGCCACCTGACTTTGTAAATAGCCTTTTAAGTGCCAACTGTATAATAAAAGTAAATATCAGGTGAACATGAATTCACTGACAGTTACTGAGAGAAAAACAGTTGTGTCAAAACAAACCAGTCCTACAAAATTGCCATGGTAGGCTGCTTTTCTTAATAACTTGTGCTAGCTGGATTCAGCTTTTCTGCAATTTAACGTGTCTTTTCAGAAAGATGGTCTGTTTCTTTGCTGAAAGTAACCTACTGAAGAGCTGGCTCAATGCGAGGTTCGTTTGCAGTCCTGATTTGTTTGTCTTAGATCTGTTTGGCATAATTGCATGTGAGAGCAATCATTAAATGCCTGAAATAGTGCTTCATCTATTTGAATAGAGCAAAAAAGAACCTTCATAAAGAATAGTGAGGTGCAGTGTTGATAGTCAAGAATTCTCTGTCCCTGGAGTCAATACACTTATATTTGGATGAAGATTGAACACTGAATGTAAGAACTGCAGCATGTGCAAGCCACACATACATTAAAAATGAACAGCTGAAGGCCGAGGGACACATTTGGCTCAAACACTTTTTTATGTGAATAGCAGACTGAGATACAGAATGCTGCTTCTAGCTTCACCTCTGGTGTTCTTTGTGAAACACTATTCTTTTTAAAATCCTCAATTGAATTTGTTCCAGAAATGCAAGGTTTTATACTGCTACATCAAATTCTGGAAGCTGATTCATCTATCACACTTTTAACCCTATTACCAGGTGTAACTAAGTAATGATATGAAAAATGCATTTTCTGAAAATGAACAACATCTTCAACTGCAGGATCACTGAAAGGACTACAGTACAGTGCTCTTTGCTTTCTTATGGCTATGCTGTTATTTATTTGGGAACTACTCATCCTTCTTGCTCCTCATTAAGTCATTTGCCACTTGAAAATGTCACAAGATGATTTTATACCATTACTGTTCCACGTCAATATGAAAATGTCATTTCCGTTAGCAGTCTCATACTGCCCAGAAATAAGAAAAAAGATTTAGAGGCCTGGATCATATAGAGCATCAGTATTCACTGACACATTTCTGGCAGAATTTGCTGCAAAATTATGGGTTGGTTTAATGCTATGGAATAGAAAAATGGCAGCTGCTGCTGCTACAATAAAGGGTAGCAAAAATTCCAGCTGTGGATATGCAATCCCTCTTTCAATGTAATACAAAAAGTGATATTTCCTATGACTAAATGTAATGCTCAACTTTGGCTTGCTTCTCTCTAATCTCATGTTTTCAGCTACTTAACTTTCTTCAGGACTGAAAAAAACAGATGCTCAATGCACCACCCCCACAAACAAAAGTATCCATGGAATAATTAATGAAAGCTGTGTAATTTCTTTTTTCTATTTGTGAATCAACCCATAATTTCAATCTCTTCTGATTTCTGTATAAACATTTATTTTTAGCTTCAGAGATGAAGAGCTGACAGGCTTGGTAAAGACACATTCAAAAGAAATAAGGCACAGGAAAATTTTAATAGCTATTAGATATAAGCGTAAAAATGCCATCTGTATATGAACTCCAAGATGCATATAGGAAATAAAAAATGCAGCTGACATGTTGAAATGTCTATATTTCACTGGCAAACTTGCTACTGTAGGAAATTTTCCAATATTCATAATAAAAAGCTATGACACCATCTTGTAGTGCAGCTGACTGGATGGTGAAGGTAACATAACATTGTCCCATTTCCTTAGATATAGAAAGTCAGAATGTAGCAACAGAATGACTTGTTGCATTATATTATGGACTAAACCACTGAGATCTGAAACTTTAAATTTGGGCCATCCTGAAGCTTCTGTGGACCCCTGCCACAGGTCCCTCTGTGGATCTCTGCTTGCTGTGATACTTGCAGCAAGTCACAACAGTGACAGTTCTCAAGTTCCTGCTGTTCCCGCCTCCACTTCAGCAATAGAAGGGTGACTGCCTGGCATAACGTTGTGACAAGATGCATGGGTACTGGGTCAAAGAGGAGAAGGATCCCAGTTACTTTTCTTCCCTTTTCCTGCTGCATCACCAGCAATTACAAATTACAGTCCATGTGGTACCAGCTGGTCAAATGGATGCTTGTGGATGTTCTGTGAGGGAAATTTGTTATCATCTGAAGCACTGTAGCTGAGGATTTTCAGTGCTTTTCCTACTACTGAAAGTATTGCCTCAGTCTCACAGCTATTTTCCTTCTATGTATTGCCTTCCAGTACATTTGTTTTCCTAGGCTGTGCCTCTTCAGGGCACATTTCTTCCTTGATAAAACATACAGTTGTCTCCCAGCTCATGGCCCATGAGTGCTCATTAACACCAGTAGCCAGGTGCCTGCCAACTTCATCTTGACTCTCAGGAGACACTGAGAATGATCATCCCAATGTACAAGGGGTTTGGCTTTCTAGCATATCCAAGTTAATCAACATACTCAAGAAACTGGCATGTATGGTAATGTATACCTGTCTTGCAATGGAGCTCCTGCAGGAGCAACCCAGTGGCCGAGGATGCACCAGCCTTCCAGGAGGTGTCAGGATGTCAGCAGGATGACATGGCCCATTGACTGTTACCAGTTCATAGCCATTTGCCTCATTACTTCCATCTGGTGTCTATGGCTGCTCCAGTTGTTACCTGCAGTAAAGCTAGTAAGCTGCAAATCCCTTATGTCTTAAGACTTATAACAAGCAGAATTACGCCCCCTGATGCACCCCAGCACAGGCTTTCAAACGTCTTTTTTCCTCAAAAAGTTGTGTTGCGCTATAAGACAGCAATGTGAAGAGCTGAATGGCTTGTTTTGCTTTTTAAAGACCATCCACACAGACACTGCCTGATCTAAAAGGAGTACGAACTAGAGGAAGGGGAAAGCTTGTTCAAGAATGAGGTCATAGCAGGCCATGTGCTCTTCTGCAATAAAACTTTATAGCTTAAACCCACAGAAAACCCATTTCAGAATGGGAGAGTGAACATAGCACAGCACAGCATTACTTCTGCAATAACCTGCAATAATGATGTTACTAGAGAAAGTCATGGGGCTAAATTAACCCCCTTAATTTCAAAAGGTGGTGCACATAGATTATCATCAAAATGTTGGCAACTAGATGTTAGTAAGACTTCACATTAAAAAAGTCTCAAATTCTCTTCTAATCTTGATAGAAAGCCACAGCTCAAAATCAACAGAAGACTCAGGGGAGGCACTTACTTATTTACTATTTCTTGGGACAAAAAACTGTGGAGGTTTATTGTGTGGTGCACATGTACACGCACACCTAAAGAGCTTCAGATTACAGCTAGCATAGAGGAAAGAGGTACGAAATACCTGACATAAGTACTCTGGCACTTCATTTCCTTCACTTCAGATACATCCTCAGATGATATAAAAATAGGCTAGCATTACTTTCTGACATGACTAAGGATCTTTAGTTTTGATCTACATACAACTGCATTAATAATAGATTAAGGGTTGCTATCAAAGCATGATCACATGCTCCAGAAGGAAAAAACTACAAAGTACAGCTGTCAAATCACCCTCACTAGCTAAAGCAAGGGCAAACTAAATGCACCCAAACTACTAGGACATTTGCTGGTCTATCTTCAACATTTCATTCCTGAGTAATGACTTCCATGCCAATGACACAAACTAGCATTCTCCTTCTTACTGACCTTGGACAGACAAGGAAAGAAAAGATTTTTTTCTTTAAAGGTGACAGTTTCATTGTAGGACATAACACAATAAAACAACAGCCTGCAGAGAGTATGAGGAACCATGGCATTAACATTTTATTAGCTGATGCATAAGATGTAGCACGGGACATAGGTTTATTTAGTATTTCAATTCAATTTCTCAAGGACTGGATGATGCCACTTCAAAATGGTGTAACTCTGAGGAAGGACTTAACTATTTCTTATTTCCTAGTAACTATAACATCCTCTTAAATATGCAGCCTAGTCTGTTTGGCCTGTAAATGCTTTTGTCCTGTAGCTGTTTCGGTTTACTTACTGATAAGCATCTGACTGCAAAACAAGCAACAAAAAAAAATTACACCCCATTACTGTCTTTCCTCAGAAAGACAAAGACATTTTGCCACAGTGTAGTGTAACATCTGCAAAGAAGACATTTCTCAACACCAAATAGAAGCCAACATACAGAAGATACTAAAATGACAATGAATGGCTAATACACATGGAAATTCTTTTTGTCAGAAACAGACAAGATCTGCAAGAGTACTTATGGAGAAGATCCCAGCATGAAAATCCTAGATCACAGGTACTGTGGAAGCTCATGAAATATGTGGAAGATGAAGACAGGCCAATTTAGCTTTTAGGTTTTGGTGACTAATCAGTAGTATGAACCAGGACAGTGAACTTTCCTGCTGTGTTTTCACTCCAGGTTAGTCACTCCAATATATAAACCTTTCTGGGCTCCCAGACAATGAAAGGCAGATCTATTTTTCATTCACAGCAAATTCACAAGTACTAAATAACACCATTAGCTTCTTATGGGATTTTACAACTTTTTTGACCACTATACTTGCTCATCCATATTAAAAGACTTTGAGAAAGAAAACTGATTTGACTATAAAAGTTTAGATTCTCCATGATTAATCAAATGCAAGAGACATATTATGAAAATCCAACACTATAAATTTAGCCCAGATTTTCATTAGACTCTGAGTCTGGCAGGAACGCATCAGGAAAAAGTAGGCTCCCAAGAATGTCCACAAAAGCAAAATAAACCCAGCATTAAAAAGGAAGAATCATGTGACCAAAACTTTAACCTGCTGTTAAGATTTTTAACTCAAGAGGCAATAATGTAGCGCTTGGAAACACCTACAAGAGATTAAATGAAGCTCAAACAGATCTGCTCAGATGAAGCTGTTTACAACAAAATATGAAAATAGTGACAAATTTGATAGCATATTAATGGATGAGCACCTGAGCACAAGGACCACACTAGGCATTTCTTGTGTTTTTAAAAAACATCATGAGTTAGAAAGAAGGGGAAAATAATTTTTAATATTTGGATCCCATATTAAGGATGTGCATTCATCTCTAAACAATCAGAATGGCAGTTATATGCATAGCTAGAAGTGAAAGATGTGATTAACCAAGAGTAGCGTATCTTGGAGTGCTCATAGTGGACAGTAACCTTTCATTTATTTTTGAGGTTAATTTCCCTTTCTAAGGGTCACTAAATTGATCTTATTTGCTTGACTTAACTGTTGATCTTCTTTAATCATAGCAAAAAACCATTTTAAGTACTGCCTGTCTGAATGCAGCTAATTTAATCATATGATCTTTTCCATCTTCTTTTCACCCTATGGCTACCTGATTTCTAATCAGACAGCAAATGATTAGACTCTAAGTGGTATAGTATGCTCAGTTATTTTATTTATGCATTTCTGAAAATGATGAGATGCTAAATAATTGTATTATTCAGGTTTACTGTTTTCGTACCTTTATCTAAGGAACCTACTACTGCAGTATCTGGGCTTTAACTAATGACTCTTTTTTTATTTTCGTTTGTTTTGGTTTGTCAAAAGAGTAATCCACATGCCCAGGAGTTCAAGCAGTAAAGCTCTGATGCTGATTATTCCTACTGGGGGAAAGGAGGTGCAGCTCTGCAGCCACTGAAGTGTCAAAGCAGCTAGTGTCAGAGAAAACACTTTACACCTCCCCTGGTGCTTTTGCAGGGGCTACTCATAAGATAACGTGTTTCTGCAAGTGTATGTATGTGGCTAATCCTGCCTTAGCTGGTGATGTCTCCATCTCTGATTTTAAGGCACTAGTATTCCAACACCATGTATTTTCAGGCAGTGGTGGCTTTCTATTTAGAAACACAAAGATCAAATTTTCTCACTTCCAAGTGATGATAAAGGAAGCATGAAGTACTCTGATTATCAGACATCCAGCAGCCCTGAAACCACTGCTCTGCAGCAGCTAATGGCAATCGAAATTTAACTAATGTGGAGATTAGGGCACCCAAAGGTTTAAGAACTTTCATCAGAAAGCTGGTGGCAGAAACCAGACCTCTTCATTCCCCTGTTCTTTCCATAACCTATTTGGAAGCTTATTTAAAAACCAATTTCTGTTATTAGATTTTTATGCTAGGAAGATCCTACAAAAAAGAAGTGAACACAGGATTTCTGAAAGGATTATTTCAAAGAACTGCAAAGTGATGGTCCATTCTGCTATGAAAGGTTTTGGAGATGTATTAAAATTAAAAACCTCCAGAAACTGTGGGGAAATTGTAGCCATACAAAGACAGACTGGATGGCCAAGTTTTTATCTGCCACCACAGCTCCATCACTCAGCGGCTAATTTCTCTTCTATTGCATAGCAATATTTAGAAGTAATCAAAACCTGCTTTAATCAGCTATTATTGGGATCTGAGAGAGGGCAATAATGTTGCCTTGCCAGAATTATATTTCTCTTTAATAGTAAAATGTACAACTGGGCTACAGATAATTTTCAGAAGTCAGTATGCAGAACAAAAAAAATGACCCTTATGAAATCAAATCCACATTCTACCCATGTGTGCCTTCCAGCTTTACATATTTATATGAAACACAGTAAACTAGCTAATTCATTATACAACACAAGACAGTGAATTACTAGTTGTGCTGTGAAAAAATCTGGAGACTCTCGAATTTTAGTCTCACGTAGTTAGGTTTTGTAGCATCCTAGCAATTCTGTCTTGTTGAAAACAGCATCTGACTCCATGCAGAACACATTCCTCTATTCATCAGGCAGAGAAAAGATGGATCCCTCTTCTTTAACCTTTAATTAATACTAAGCTACATTATGCACGCTGAGGGCAAGATTAGCCATAAATGCTTCCAGGGGCACTGTACATTTACTAGTAACCTTTGCACGTAGAAAGTATGTATTTCACCCAGAGCCAGAAAGTGGAAAAATATGTAGCAGAGGGGGTTGGACAGCATATAATTAAACTCACTTTGCATATTAGGTGAGCGACTAAAGTAGAAACCATTACTCTCTGTCTACAAAGCAATTCCCAAGGTTGTTGCAGGCAGAACCACAGAGTATATGTCTTGCAATACCAGGTATACACTGCATATGACAAGTGAAAAATAGGCTTTTTGTTATGGCAGGGTGAAGACATCCAAATACAGGACCAGATTTTGCAAGGTGCTGAAGTCAATGGGAATTGAGGGCATTCAGCACGTAAATGAATTCACACAGCAGGGTATCAGAATGGTCTTTGGTTTAGATATTTTACACAATCAAATTTAAGTCTTCATGCTGAGCTTGTTTTACTCATTTGATATTGGCTTTATCATTCCAAGATGTTAAAGCAGTGAAGCTTTCTACTACCTAGTCAAATTACCAGACGTAAATATGACATTTTCCTTGAGGATATGATTTTAGGGAGCATGCTGATTTCATTACATTATATGGTGAGGGAAAAATATATTTATAATCTTAAAAATCTCAACTCATACAAAGCAATCACACCCCAAACAACTAAAGCAGTATGTTCTAATAAATCTTTCTGTGTTTTTTTCATGGATATGTCAGCACTTTGTAAATCTGAATACATCACCATGGACTCATACTATCCTGAGTTACGAATATTTTTGTGAACAGTTCTTTCTACTTCTGGACTCCATGCAATTGAAAAGTCAGCTAATAATAATGCTTAGAAATTAATTTATTTCAGGTATGCTATAACAACCATAATCAGCTATAAATCCTTTTGCCCTATTTGCATTTACTGAATTTGCCTTAATTATACTTCTGCCTAATTATGAATTTCAGACTAGAGGGGAACTTACAAGAAGCAATGATGCAGAAAGCAGAGGACAGTTTATTCCACTTCATGGATTTACAACTTTCTACTACTGCAAACTGTTTGGAACAGACTCTATTTGTGAGGTCATTAACATGTAAACAGTGTCACACTGAAGATGCATGGCAATGACCTACCATGCTAATGAAAAGTGATATTGAGTTTACTAATTCAGATAAGGGTACACAGATTGCCTCTTCGCTAAAGCGCAAAGGCCTGTCACAGAAATAAATGCACGGTCCTTGTTGCAATTAATTTGAATCTTGTTCTTTTAAAGCTTTACTTGTAGATTTAATTAAAGCTTTCATGCAGCACACAGTTTCAGAAAGTATCTATGTTTAATGGCTTTTTCTCCTAACTTAAAGAAGCGAGTGAAGGTTATGATTCAAAGAACAACAGGCAATCATAAAATGGAATGGTATTCTTAATACAGTAAGCATTACCTTGCTATGACGTAAGTAAATACACAGTACTGTGGGTATTGAAGTACACTTCTTATAACTAATGTTAAATTCTAACTTCCATGACGACATCATTTTCAATCCCTTAAGATAATTTTTTTCTTCTTTGAATGTAAAATATTGCAGGCTAAATTTCAACATGGAGGTGAATTATTTTTAAAGTCGAAATTTTTTATTAAAATTATTTTTTTAAGGAGAAAAAATGAGAAAACCCCTATGCAATCCCCTATGCAAAAAATTCTCATGTAGATATATTAATTCAGTCTTTTCTTAATTTTACTGTGTTAAATATTCCCATAGAGTAAGTCTATCCAAGAAATAGAACTTTACTAAATATCAAGAATAAAAAGAATTAGAAAACAAAGGTTGCACAGTAACAGAAGGATATCCTGATGCTCTTAGATTTGCCTTTCCTACCCTTCTACAGGTTTTGAGGAGAGAGATGGTAGGACGTGGAACAAAACCAATGACTAGGCAGCCTGCCTAGTCCCAGGTGAAAAGCAAAGTATAGAGAATGAAAATAGAGCAATTTTAAGGAAGTTGCCTTCAGGACAGTACAGACATATAGTAGCTGGGGGGAGGGGGAGAAGGGGAGCAAAAGGGCTAAAGGAAAGGAGAAGTAAGTAAAAGGAGGACCAGAGGAAGAAGAGAGATGAAAAAGGAAATGGCCAGTAGGATAACAACCAGGCTTAAGAGCTGGTCACACACATTTGTGCTGAAAAAGAAACTAGAAGGAAGACATTAACAGCAGGATCAAAGTTGTAAGATAAAACCCTTTGTGGACCGAGAACTGGACAAGACTCTTCTATGAACGTACAGTACTCCTGACTCAAAATAGGTTTAGAGTGCTTTGGGTTCCAGCAAAAGAAAGCTGAAACTGCAGTACCTTACTGAGCAAAAGGAAGAGAATGGCTTTTGCTGAGAGTCTGTATTAGGACTCAACGTGCAAACAATGTACCTAATTTTTTAATTTATTTTTTTTAAGCATACAGTAGGCCATCCCTACAGTCTACTAACATCCGTATGTATTTCTTTTTTATTTTTTTTTTCCTTAGTTTGAAATATCTTCTCTAATCTTAATTTGGAGAATATTAAAATGCAGACATGACTCTTCCCTACTTGGTAAGCAGAAAGTAAAGTCCTACTGCCATTAACACCTGGATGTTACAGCTAAGGATCAGGGCCTTATACTATCACGTATCATAAACATTACCATCTTACCATACAAACCTCAGTACATTCAAAGCCTTCAATATTTCATCTACTTTTGAAAATACACTGTAAGCCATGAATCTAGTAGTCCCTTTGAAGTGACACTTCCATGGGCAGTTACTAAATAGAACCATAAGCTACAAGATATATTCCACTATACCTAAAGTACAATCCGATACACATCTTTAAGCAAACTATCTACCTAGCACAACTAAATCAGTATTTATTGCAGTCAAAAGATGTGCATTATCTTACTCAATATGAATATGTTGGCCAATTCCATACTGGAAGATCTACTTTTCGCTTCTGACATCACCATGCAGGAGGAAAGCACACTATCACTATATAATGGGCAATAAGGAGTGGCATAATTGCTCTAAACCAGCTGATCCTATCATGCATATACAACTGTGAAATGCACAGGTTAAGTGAATGCTTTGCTTTCCCTTTGCTTCAGACAAACCAGAGATGCCTCTGGTAGCTCTTATACCTTCATGATCAGCAAATGAGAAAGGAGGAGGGAAGCTACCTCCCTGTGCAGGTGAAATGAGTACAATTTAGATACCCCTAGACATTTTGTTCAGCTTCTCACCAAGGGATCTCAGATCAAATGCATAAGTGGTCCTGAGCTTCAGCTGCTAAGAAAAAGAGACCCTTGCTTCTTTGTGTCCACCAGCTCAGTACTCACAGGAGCAGACAGTTCATGACACAAGCCCTAAAAAACTCTGCTCTGCTCCAACTGCTACCTCCTCATTTGGATCACAGCTGTTCTCTGGTTGGCACAGGAACTGACTTCTGACAGTCCTACAGATTTCTCTCTGTAGCATACACTAAAAGCCT
Organism: Psilopsiagon aurifrons; assembly: GCA_025447955.1. NCBI lineage: Eukaryota > Metazoa > Chordata > Aves > Psittaciformes > Psittacidae > Psilopsiagon > Psilopsiagon aurifrons. The sequence continues at coordinate 18,104 of JAOEHY010038479.1, forward strand.
AATAATAATAACAGTAATAATAAAATCTTTCTTGTACACTTGTAAGTGAAATAAACCCATGATTCTAATATCTATGATAAGCCTTGTAAAAGATTTTCTTCTGCAACAACGTCTCTGGGACTGATAAAATGCCAGGCTTTGCAGGATTTATAAGCACACAGCCTGTCCATTCTTCTGTTTCCTTGCTTGATTAGTTTTTGCGAGGCTCAATTTCACAGCTGATGCAATCTTCCTAGTTACATTTTACATGTGGGCTATTGCTGTGAATTTAGGAAGGCCCCTGATCAGATAGAATCCTTGCAGACTCTCACAATGGAGGCAGAGGGCTCGAGTGCCCAGGAGCGGCAGAAGAAAGCAATTGAGGAATGGTTCCTTACCCTCTCATGCAAGAGTAATTCATTGCAGGAAAACAATGTCCAAGAAAAATAACAGAAAGAAAATTTGGAAATGAATGATGATTCTGGTCAGCTAGACAATACAGAAAGCAAATGGCCACCGTTCTTCCCTCCAGGGATCTGGCAGTCTAGACTTTAAGGGTGCTCAAGGAATACTGCAGATAAGAAAGGAAATGAAAAGGAGTTGAAAGAAAAGGAGACAAGATTAGAACATTTTCATTGTGAAATTAAGAGTGAACACTGACAGATACTACCTTGAAGTGGATTATCATTAACTTGGCTATAAACCGTGCAGATAGGCTCAGCAAAGGCATTTCAGCTCAAGCATCTCCCATGGGATTCAGGGGTCAGAGAAAAGATTACAGATAAGAAGCTCAAATACAACCATAATCAGTCAATAGAAGTTATTGCAATACTACTGACTACAACTCCTCAGTACCCTCTCCTGACATCACTCAAGGGACACAAACATCTCTTTACAGTTCTTATCTGTATCACAGAAGTCATTAAGCCTGTGGTTTACTGGAGCAAAAGATGTCTGGATAAATTCTACCCATTTTTCTTCAAGAATTTTTTCTACTGCTTGTCCTCCTTGAGTCCAGGAGAGACACAATACAACAGTCACCTTACTCTTTGCAGTCCCAAGTTTTGCAGACATCTTCTGTCGATCAGTTCAATATCTCATTAAGCCATTTTGAAAACTATCACTTCAATCTTGTAGAAAAAATACAGGCCTTTAGCAACATAAATTATGAAGTGAGTTTTAGTCTTAATATGCAGTATAACTTCTTTACTGTTAACACAATTACAATCATGCAAAGTGCGATAGCAAGTTTGGGGTTTAGAGGAAATAAATATCCAATGCCATTACTCCTCTTGTAGAATAAATAATAATAATAAAATAAGGAAAGGTTCTGTTTTCTATTTGAAGATTTAAAACCATAGAATCTGAAGTCAGTTTTTAGCTATCCATGAATACAGAAATGCAACTTCAGAGTAAAAAACACATTAAATGCACCTTTTTCCTGAGGTAAAAGTCTTAACTGAAGTGACTGAAAATTATTACCTTACACCTTCTTTGAAACTATAATTCAGCAATGATGGTAGATAATGGCAAAATCCGAGTGCCTAGAATGACGAATCTTGACAGTAAGCATGACTTATTTGGGAATGAAATTTTTTAGGAAGCTACAATGTCACAGGCTGACTGAGGAATAATTCCATTCATGATTTTATAGAAAAGACAGCCCACCCTGGTAAACTGCTAACATTAACTGAACAAGACTCAATATAGGACAGCAATACTCAAATACAAAGGTAACTTCTTTAATACACATAACTACCCCTATGCTCTCTTCCCGTCCCAAGTGTACATATAAAGGTAGGCTATCAAGCTTATCCTACAAGAGTATATGGAATCCACAATTTCTAAAAGCAATTTCAGTATCCAATTCAAATCCCTGAATATTAGTTTAGAAAAGCAAGGCAAAGCTTTTATTAACATGGAAGGAATGATGATCTCTCTAGACTGAATAAGTACTTATTTTTCCTACATTTACATTGGTTCCCACACTAAATGTCTGGTACCTTCACAAAACAAGCAGTGTAAACTGAAATTGCCTCTTTAAGGACAGAAAAATCTCCAAATCCCAGCTCATGTGCAAATTTACTGCCTGACACTGAGGGACCAAGGACAGTAACTGAGTGTGATTGTGTGACCAGCATAGCAATCAACCACTTCTGATACTTCACCGCACTCCCTCTGTAATACCCATTTATTTTAAAAAGCCCAAACTTGCAGCACATTACAGATAATGGTTTCTCACTCAACACAGTGTGCTAATGCAGTTTTAAAAGTCTCGGTAACTTCACAAATTACTATGGGTTTTCTACATGTAGGTATTGTAAAAGTAACTTGGAGTGAGTATCTAAACATGCCCAGGAAACATGAACTACAGCAGAGCTATTTCTCCACATGAATGACCTGATATCTGTTGCACCTCAAGAAAGCTATTTCATACAGTCAGATCACTGCCTTGGGGGACTCACACATGTCAGAAAGAGATAGTATAATAAAAATAATACTGAAATAATAATAAAAAATTATTTATTTACTGGTGGTTTGAGTGTGAACAATTACACACAATTTTTTTTTTTTTTAACAGAGTAATGGGAATGTAAGTCTTAGCTGTAAAACAATGCAATCAGATCCAAAAGAATCAGAAGACCCAGAAGGAATCAGTGTGTCAATGACTTCAGACATATTTTTAAAAATTACGTGGTGTATTTTAATTAAAAATAACTTTCTAATACTGAGATTGCTTTGTATCTGCATACAAAAGCTAGATGTAGTACCTCTCTACTCAAAGCATAAGGCATACAGCCCACAAATACATTTTTCAGTGATGGCAATTTTGTAAAATACCCTCCTTGCTATTTTCAGCACTGCATATTATCCAAAGATTTCAGTGTTGGCATTCTAGACTTTGCCAGATGCAACAAAACTCGTGGGATAGTCCCAAATCATTTAAGTCTAGCTTACAAGACAATTACAGAAATTCACGTTTATTTTGGGTTGCATGATTCTCTGATACAAGTCTATGTATCTATGCATATTTAAAGATTCAGAAGAGATCACAGGCATAGTCTAACAGATCAAACACATCAAACAGTTCAAACACACTCATGTTTTTCTGTTCAGTGCTCTCCTCCATCTGTAAGATGCAAAATGATGAGCTTTTTCTAGTTCCAGGGGCAGCTGCAGTTGAGCATACAAGATTGTTTCTCAGTTCTCTCACTGTTTTCAAATTACTACAGAAGTTTTAAACACAATGATTGCATATTTCCTGGAATTATCCAGAAATCACTGTTTAGAGTTTCGACACCACTGTTGTTTTGGAAATTTTATTGACTTTGATTATTTGGGTCATTTTGCAGATTTGCTAACCTCTGCCTTCTGCCACAAGTACCTGATCAATCACAATGACACTGGGGAAATGAACCACAACTGAAGTTTCTGTACAGAGCTCCAGAAGCCAGCACTGAAAATCTGTTAACAAAGCAACAGACACATAGACAACAAAACTGGGAACAGACTTCCAAGCTCCTGAGCTCAAGTCAGATACAAAAGTGCACTTCAACTGGGACCCAAACATTCAAATTCTCATTAAAAGAAGGGTATGTTTTTAATCACTTTTATATGAAAAAGCTTGATGTCTGTAGAATTAATTTTGTTGTAGGAGGAATGTTGTCCACTTCTGAATCATATGCAAAATTTCAGACAACAGGATCTCTAATCCTATAGAGTCCATTTTAGTAATGTTTCAGCATTGTATTCGGCTTCTGAATTGAGATTTCCATATAGAGAACAAACCTGTGATGCATTTCTGTCCTAAGTCACCTAATTAGGTAATTAGTACAGGACAGACAATATCAGATTTCATCTGATCTATTAAGATCTCAACGTGATTACTATTTTATCAGAATATTGGCAATATTTGTCTCCTATTTCTCTAATTCTCCTTTCACAAGTTGAAGTGACTTGTGAAAAGGCACAGCAATAGAATGACATTATGCACCTAACTGCTTTGCAGCACTATTGTGTAAGCATTTAATTTCAATAATAAACAGAACATGCCATTTCAGTGTCAAGTTCAAATTGAGGGACAATATCGAAAGCTACCTTTACAACTTCGTATTTTAATTGGGTGTACATCCTACACATAGCAATGTATTGAAGCCTTTTTTTCAAAGCAATTTATAATAGCTATGATCTGTAACTATCTGCCCCAGAATCTGGGGTAAATTGAATTCCCCAAACTCTCCATCAGATGCCAGTGTGTTGAGTAAACTCAGATGGTCCAAGCACTCATTTTGTTTCTCTGATGCTTGAATTCGCATGAATCTACCTGTTAGGTCCTGACTAATGATTAATGATTTCCAAGGGCCGAACCTTTCTCAAAATGAAAATCTCAAATACAAAAGTTAATGACCATCGGTCAACACGGTGGTGCTCATTGTCACTTGAACAACAGTCTTCTCTAGTTCATTTAACCATAATTACACAATAAACCAGTAATGTACTTTTCCTGCTCTGGTCTTTGTTGAATGCGTTTTGCCCATCAGAAAACATGTCAGGAGAAAGCACTTACACCAGCAGAGGCTGCCATGCTGAGAACACCAGTCATTACAAGTATCGCTAATGACGCCATCTCTATTCTTCATTTTTCTCACCTAAAATCGACTGCAAAGTCAAAAGACCTGCTGCAGAGTTAATGAGCACTATTACGTTTGCTCTAATCTTAAGAACAAAAGAACTCACAGAGGACTAACTGCCAGACAGGAAAAGAAACCCCATAAAATCTGCTGCCTGACTGAGGTGAAAGGTAAAAAATGTGCCAGTTGTCAGGAAAGTAAGAGTGGGAGGAAAGATGCTGGCAAAGGCACTTAAACCCGTTAAAAAGAAGTATAATTCTCAGCAGCAATACTCAACTCCTTTTCTGTAATGTCTCTTGACTGGCTAACTGGTAAGCACAAGATAAAATGGAAATAAGTCTCTGCCAAATCTGCACAGCTGTAGGCCCACCTCTGATGATTCATCAGCAGTTCTAGGAACTGCCAACTTTTTCTTTTTTAATTTTAATTTAGGATGGATCTAGAAGTGGCAGAGATAGCAGTCTACTAGGGAAAAGGAGCCCACAGCACATAAGGAAAGCAGCACACAAGACAATAGTAACTATTTCAGTACATAGATGCTTGCTTGGATGTTACAGCTTGCATTTACAATGACTAATCAGCAAATCTGAATATGATACTCAATATAGAAGTGGTAAATTAGCAGTGGCAGAGTACTTCAAATTATGTTTCTCAAAATACAGAACATTTTATAACCGGTACCAACTTCCTCAACTAAAAATAAAACTGTAACAAATTCTGCATTCAGCTAAGATTTCCACCAATTTCAGTGAAATTGTGTGGTGCATAAACTGGTGGAGAATTTGGTCCAAAATATTTCCAGCTGGGGGGGGGGCAATCTTGTCTGCTCTTTCCAGGACTTGTTCTTCCCTTCTTTTGCCAGACAGGGAGCAAAACAATACAGTTAAGATCATACAATTTCTTTCGGAAGAGTTAATGTATCCAAACTACAAAGTCACACAATTTGTATCACACTAACAAAAAGACAGATCTGTTCTTGAAGCCACTGTGAAAGTATTCCAAATAATCAAGAGAAGCCCTATCCTATCAGCTATTAACAGTCTTTATGACTGCAAAACTCAAGACAAAACCTATTTATAAAAAAATTTCAAATCATGTATTTTCCATTGTCAGCGAAAATGACAAAGATAGAATCCAATTTCTTTGAATAATGAAACAGTGTTTCATTTACTGTACGGGTTTTCATAGCATTTTAATATTTTAAATATAGAATCATAGAATAGTTATGGTTGGAAAGGACCTTAAGATCATCTAGTTCCAATCCCCCTGCTATGGGCAGAGACACCTCCCACTAAACCATATCACCCAAGGCTATGTCCAAATATTAAGTATATTTACTTATTACAACTTACTTCATTATACTCTTTTGACATTATAAAGAACTACATTTAAATGGTCCCAAATGGGTTATTTTTTTTCCTTTGTAAGGCCTATTTCATGGAAATGTGGTTTTTCCATCCTGGGAACAGAAACAAATTTTGAAATACTCTATTTGTGGAAGAGAGAATTCTTTTCTGACCTTCGCATTAATACAGCGCTTTAAAGAACACTTAAAAAAATTGCACTAGAAGTTTCAAATAATGTAATATGAAATCTGAACTACTAAGTAAATGAGGAGCTTTAATGTATTCAGAAATCTCAGGGAATTTCAACTAAGAGGTTTAAATTTCAGTTGTTTTAATTCATTTCAAGCATGGTTCTGCTTACCAAGTTTTCAAGTTAGAAAACATCTACTAATTTTCCGTAAATTCTATAAGTTAATGCTTCATGCTTTTTCAAAATATTAATTGAAAAAAATATTTTAAAGGTTTGAAGGGCAATTAGAAAGGAAGAAAAAATTTACTGAAATTTGTTCCTTTCAAGAGCATGGCATTACCATATGTACCTGAAAACTTGTACCACAATCCGTCCCATGCAAGTAACACCCCATCTTCTTAAAGTATATAAAAATACCTCCTAGTTCCCAACGACTTTTAAATCTGAGCTTTATAAAAACAGGTATCTACTGGACAGCTGATTTTTCTAGTTGCCAACAAGATTAAGCTCAAATGAATCGCATTTTGTGACTAAGACCCCTAATATTTTGCTAATCCAAAGCTATCTTGTACTCCTTGTACCTGGAAAGCGAGAAAAGCCTCAGAAAAGGAATTGCTAAATTCACAGAAGAACCTGTCTCATTCATCACCTGCTGACAGCATGGAATGAAACAAAGGCTTTGGGTAAATAAAGAATCATATAATGGTATTACTAAGGACTGTATCAAAATGAATTGCTATTACTTACTGAAAGTTATGCTTCATCTTGCCCTCACTTTTTTAGTGCTCTCTCCTTTGAAATTCACACAAGTAATGGCAATTCATAATGTTTATGAATGATCATTATTAATGAACAAGTAAAAATATGTACACAGCAACAAATGAAAATGCTTGTACATGTCTAACCAATGGTGCATTTATCATAAAACAGCTGAGAAAGAAACCACTAAATATATTCTAAATATAGTTACTTAGGCATGAAAGTTTCTGACAGACATGGTAGTGATATTTATACTTAATATGTTTTGATTAAGAAAATTTGTTATGTAATGACATTCAAAGGACTCTAATGCACAGCAAGAGGCACAAAAAACTGCTATAAAGCTTAATATTTCGTTACAATACTGACCATGTCGTTTTTGCTAAAACTTTAAAGAAGTTTGTTTTTATAAGCAACTTTTAAGTTCTGCATTCACTACTTATGCATGAAACAACATGGCAGAAAGTGCATGTCTGATGACAAAGAAGTTACTTACAGGTAGTAAGTGTAGGAGTGATAGCTTCTTCTGCCATGATGGTGGAAGGATTAGGCAGTGGTAGGAAAGATGAAATGGAAGGAAAGAAAAGCCAAATATTAATGTATGAAAAATCAAGATGAAACTGAGACCAGAACTGGCGACACAAATGAAAGGTAGCAAGAATGCCTATCTGAGCATATCATGCAGCATCTGGAACAGACAGATGACATATCCAATCTCCATAAAACATTAAGCAATACAATATATAAAGCATGTTCAAATCGAACCAACTTAAAGTACGCCTACTAAGAAATGTGATGTATTTAATGCTCATTTATCTCTGCATACAAACACTCCCAACTTAAGTGATAAAATACGTCCAATTACACCTCAACAGGACCCCATCTGCAGTACTGCGATCAGCTCTGGGGCCTGCAGCACAAGGAAGTGGACCTGCTCAAGCGAGTACAGAGAAGTGCCACAAAGATGATCAGAGGATTGCAGCACCTCTCAGTGCTGAGAGAGTTGGGCTTGTTCATCCTGGAGAAGAGAAGACTCAGGGGACACCTAGCACATCTTGAGAAGTATGGACTCAGTCAGTCTTTCCTGCATCACCTCTTGCACAGCCTGATCCTCCACCCAGACATGCTCTGCATAAGCACAAAGCACAGAAGCCCTCAAGCTACACTCTTCCGCTTTACATCTCTCTCTCCCTCACTTACAAGCCCACTACAAGCAGAACTGCAATCCTCCAAAAGGGGCAAGTTCCAACCCAAATGAATTCCATGTATTGACTGCAAATAAAAAGAGGCTGGAGATTTTAAAACATATCTGAGCATAATGTCAAGTAGCATTCACATGTTGGTAAGATAAAAGACTGAAAGTAATTTTGCAATTATTACAGCACACACATACAGCCCTTTGGCTACAGAGGAAACATGTAAACAGGCCTTGCAAAGGACTATAACTAACGTTAACTTGCCTCTAGCTACATGCTTCAGGCATCTCTTTGAAAACTAGGCTTTCATCAAATTTTCTCTCTCATCTTCTTTGTGTGAAGATGCTGTTAGAAATATTTCCCATTTTTTATTCCCATTTTTCTGGTGCAAACAGTATTGTTCAAACACAAGAGGCTAGATACTTAATATTTAATGTGGCACATCTGCAAAAAGGCACACCTGTTAGGGTTGAGTTTTAAAATATACCTAAGAACATAGTAACGGGAAAGATGCAAAACAGTTATATGCTTCTTCCACCAGCCCATACACCCCATTGCCTTTAGTAAGAAGCGAAGAATTGGGTCCTATTAAAGCAGATCAACTTACCTGCTGTATTAGCAAGGGGTTGTTTTCTGCTTCAGCCATAATTATATCCTCCCCCCCACCCTTCTCAGAATAACTCATTCTCTCACTTTCATTTATTATCTCATAACACTGCCAACATTGTTTCTCGCCATATGTTGCCATGACAGAGATTTAATATAATTAGTACAAATGTTCTCATACTTCTAAAAGATGTGTAATAATTTGAGAAACAACAATAAATACAATTTATCAGTGGAGCACTGCTGATACTTATGTGCAGAATTCTGCCAAATATGTTATAAATTATTCCTTATGAAAAAAATGCTGAAAATCCAGGAGCTTTAATTTGTGTAAATGCCCCATTAAGAATTTGTATGAGATGAGTAAAATTAAGTCTCAAGATCCAGTTATTTTTATATTGTTACAGTTGTAAGATTTTCCATATGAAATTTGTTGAAAAAGAGCACTGTGTTTTTTGACCCTCAAGAATACCTGACACCAAATAAAAAACAGGTAAAAAGAATAAATTAAAATCCTACAGAAACAGTGAGTTTCAGACTTACAAGTCCTCGGGCCACATGCAAAAACACCATTCACAATTGAAAAGATCTAACTTTTTTTAAGTAATATGGATAAGTTCCACTTTACTTACTCCATAATGCATACAAACTTCCTATGTATGAAACATCTTTTTCTCTTAAAGAGAGTGACCCAAAAATTTTGGACAATCTTTGCCAAATTTTCTTCTGTACATGGCTCTACAGACACATACCACTAGAAAGTCTGTCTTATGCCAGTGAACGCTTTCTGCGTATAGGGATCATATAAGGCACTTTTTATATCCTTCAGGACTGAAGACATAAATAAATTTCATAAGTGTCACTTGTACAACAAAGCCCTACTATGAAATTTATCAAAACCAATCCAACTGGCTGCAGGAGGACTGTACCACTTGAAGTGTAAAGTGTAAACTTCTGGAACTGTGTAATTACTGCAGCGATTTCTTTCATTGTCTCTCTTTTGCAGTTAGCCTGGAGGGAACAAGAGGTTCAGGGGTAGCACTGGAAGAAGATTGCAGCTTTCCTTCAGGCCTGTTATCTCCAATTTCTATCCTAACTGCTTTAAATTATTTGCAAAGGTGTACAACTGAACAGCTTGATTTGCAATCAGGGAACGGGACCAATGCATTCCCAGCACAGCTCCACTGAGTGCAAAAGCCTACCTTATCCTTCTGAGAACTAGGGTCTCGGAGTTAAACAGATGCCACAATTACGTATATTAGAAACTACCGGAAGGCTCAGGCATAGACGGCTGAAACCAGAAACTAAAGATAGGCAAAAGAATCTTTTCTGATGGAGAAATGCAGTGATCTGAAGAGCTCTAGTCTACAACTGAAGCAGAAGCCAATATAATTAAATTTTAATAACTGCTTCCATACTTCACTCCCACTGCAGCAGCAAGATGGTAGCCCTGAAAGAAACAGCTGCCTCAGAAACATAAATACTATTAGGCAAATCTTGGACCAATAAACCTAATTTCTCGAATTCTGCGTATTTTATAAATCTAGCTTAAATAGAATATATATAAAAAGGGGGGGGAGAAAAGAATAAAGTAGTAAGGTTCTGATTTTTTCCAAGTCTTGATTTAATTGCTATTGCTTTTCCAAAGGTTGTGGGAACAGTTACCTCATATTCACCCGCTAATTTAAGTTGACAAAAAAGGTGAACTTGCTGCATTTTGTTTTCATAAACTCCTATGCAGGTGTATCAAAGACTGGCAGAGATCAAGGACCTTGCCTGACATTTAATATTCAGGATCAGATTCAAAAAACAATTTATTGGGAAGCATTATTGTGGTTGCACGTCTTGGTTTCCTCTGATTTTGTTTGACCTCCTATGGGAGAGATTCAGTACATAGCTGAGGAGAGGAAAGCCTTCTAGCATTATTCTGATTTCACAGACAGGAATCACCTCATTGATATGACCATACTGGTATCAGGAATAGCTTGCAGGTTCCTAGTCTACATTACATGACATCTTTATGCAGGAATATGGTTGAATGGATAAACAAATGATAGAACAGAACAGATAAAGAACTCTGTACAATCAAGTGGCGAGTGAAACAGGAAAGCACTAATCACTGACAGTCTTCCACTAGCTTTTCACTGACCCAGGTGACAAGCATACGAATCCAGTTTATTTTAGTCAAAGACTGAGTGTCCACACACAAAATGCTTTAGTGCACATGGTGTTCCTACCCTCACTAGTGATGCCATACTCTACACTGAGGCCACCTAATCTCTTTGTGACCCAACTTATAACTATTTCAGAATACCACTATATAGTGACATTAATAATAATAATGACTTGATATTTGCAGAACTTCTGTACCTACTGCTCTGACAGTTGATCATATCCAAAGCATGTCTGTACTGCACTGAAATCTCTGCTTTGAGTGTTGGTCTTGTCTATTTGGCTACTGAATTAAAAGTCAAAGAGGGTGATCTGTGAAAATCCATGGTGCCTGGCACAAACCCTGCAAAGAGTGGTTGCTGGATGAAATAAGTTGCTGGATGAAATGAGGTGCCTATTAAAGGCTTATATTGGACAAAGTCATGGTTATCACATATAGTAAACCTGATTTCCAAATCTCCCAACAATGGAAAGCAATGGTTTGAAATTAAGTTAATTAAGCACTATGAAGCCCCAGAGACAGAATGAATTTAATCTACTGGTGAGATCTGGAGATCAAGTCTACATTTTCCATGAAAGAATGAATAACAGACAGTATATGCCTTGGGATACGCCTTGGGATAGAGGAGTGTGAATGGTATATTGCTGTAGCCAACTCCAAGCAGGAAAAATTTCAGAACACGTAGATCCAGCACAGTGAAACCTTGCACTGTAGCCCAGTGAGTCAGCACATAACAGCAGAGAGAGGAAAGTGGCTCCCAGGGGAAAGGTGTCACTGAATTATAGGTGCTATTTTATTTTTCATTCTGATTTTTACTCCAGTAAAATGCCTAATAAAATAAATGAAATAAAATGATCAAGTACAGTAGTCAAATGACACCCTAGCTTGATAAGATTGTTTCACAAAGTAGCACTTTAAAGTACCATAAAACTGCAAACCCAGTACAGTTATAATAAGCTTAGAGAATGATTTATACATTTTCTTCAAATGCATAATGTATACACAGTAACTCAACCAAACTGAAACCATAGGGGCTCTCAGCAGCATAGTGCATAAATGCACCAATGACAAACTATTGAATAATCGGTTCATCTTTTGCTTAAGTCATGAGTATAATTGTATTCAGGACCTTCTATGCTATAGCATCTGCTTTAGAAGTCTGGGACACAACATAGCAACCTCCTGAAACTCTCATTAAAGCCTAGTCACATCCTGTTACACAGATGAACCATTCTTACTTTTTAATATTCACTTCAACTCATTTCACAGTTTGTTTTGTTCAAGGCTGCAGCATCATTCTGGGATATGTTTAAGTCATTGGTACCATTCTTTTTGTACTATGCAATGAAATTGTTTGCATTTGGTAACAGAGTTCCTGGACTTGTACTTTTAATAGTTTTATCTCTGTCAAAAGCAGACTTATTCCAAACCTCAAAGAGGCTCACATAATGAACTTTTCTTCTAACAACAGAAATACTATGAATAATAATTACTGTGCTGTGGTAGACAGAAGGAATCAAGTATTCTTCTGCATTAACATGCAAACACATAGGACGTGAGCCTTCCTGCCTCTAACAATTAGATTATCAAAGAGCTATTCCCTAGAGAATTTAGCAGGAGCTGGTACAGCATCCATTTAGCCAGAGACCCTTATTTACTGTGAAACTTTTCGGATCATTTTACAATGCTGTCCCTTCAAAATTAAGAAGAACTTGTCTCCCTCAGGTGAATACATTCTACCTCTGGTGCAAATGCTTAAGGAAAGGCTCAGAGCTGGAAGAGAGAGAAGGATGACCGCTGGCCAGTAATTATGAGAAGGATTGGCCAGACAATGTGAGAAGCCTTCCTTCCTGCATGGCAAGTGCTGTGTCTGGCCCTAGGGAGGAGTTTGGGAGTTCAACTGTTAAAATTGAAGGTATGAATGACGCAAGAAATCCGAAGTGGGAAGAAAAAAGTACTGCAAAGTCAGAACAGATTTTAACTCGGCTACACTGTACTTTACTGAGAAGATTTCGTTACTGGGTCAATTTCATTGCCGCAGCCAGACTAACCCTGGGGCTTAAGACTCAATCTCTTCTGTATGGTAGCATTTGACTGTTTTACCTACCTCTTCTCATGACCTATCCCTCAGCCTTGGCCACAGCTCACCTTTCTCTGCAAAGAGCCCTTCTATCTCAGGACCCAGCTTCTTTCTTCAAGGAGAGTGAAAAGCAGCTACTTCTGTTGCCTGCCCTAAGGCACTGTCAGGCAGCTGCCTCAGCTGTGCATCTCCTCTGTTCAAATTGTGGAAGAATTTCAGGCATTTCAGGGGTTTTGACTATCTTAGACCTGCCAAACTAGTTAACATACAATTAAATCACATAGTATTGGGATGAGCAAAATCAGGCCAAGATTGCCAAGAAAGAATAGGGGATAATACAGAGTGCATAGCAAACAGGTGAGGGGTTAAGGGGCAGTAAGGCAGACATGGAAAGAGAATTTGTGACTCAGCCCCTTTACAGAGCCCTCACACATTCACAAAACCTATCTCTATAGCTGCTCAGGATACAACCAAAAAACTTAATTCTATTTGGTAATTAATTTCTTCCAATCTAGACTTAGCTTCTACGAGCACATGGATTTTCTTCTTACCCAGGCCACTTCCCTAGCTATGAGGTATTTTTCCCTTTATTATTCCTTTTACAGTGTTGAGAAAGGCAATCAGGTTTACAAGCCCTACACATTTCATGTTGTACTAGTTTTCAAATGTTATTCAAAAGAAAACAATCTCAGTTCATGTGTGTGTTGAACCAGCACTTGGAATAGGTCAGCACCCTTGCAACGTTTTCATTTTTTCTTCAGGGAATGACATTTATGCAGAAAATAGAGACCCCTCTCTTAGCACAAATTACCTTAGAACTAGTTCCAGTTTGATTGAGGATTTCTCGTACATTCAAGAATGAAACTACACCTAATTTTCAGCTGATCTGTTGAATAGAGTGGAGACTCACACTTTCAGGATAGAGATACTGTTCTATTATTAGAATCCATCACCCAGTACTAATGCATAAAGTGCTAGAACCATTAACCTTTGGCTGGTTTTCTTCTATAACAAAGCCACAAACATTAATTCGTAGAAAATGCGGTGGGATGAAACAGATCCTGTGGTTTTGTAAAAACTCAACAGAACTTTGGGGTGGGAGAGAGCAGTACTTCCTAAACTCTGTGGCAAAGGGCATGAAGGTAGCTGGATACTTTTCCAGTATCAAACTGAGAACTGCTGTAGAAGATGCTGTGATATGAATACATACATAGAAAACATCTACTAATTGCTCACCTCTTCTTCATTACCAGCACGACCCCCAGAAAAATAATGACGAATAGCAAGATGCCTGCAATCACTCCAGCAATTTTGACGGTATGGTCAGTCTGCTTCTCAGGCTCTGGGTCTGGTTTTCGAGTGGCAGCCCCTATGGAATCAATAAAAGGAAAAAGGAGAGAGAAAAAGAATAAGGATGTCATTCTTTCAATAGTTATCATTCAACCTACCGATGTCATGAGTCTTATCCAGGGCCAATAGATATCAGTGCCTGGTCTTTTAAGAAAAAAAATCCTGCTTCCATATGCGTTGATAAGAATATAATTCTTCATATTTTTCCATGACATTCTGCGAGAGTGCAACACAGGTGGGATACCTCTGCCAGCCCTGAACCTTTCATAAGAGCCTCTTCACAGAATTCACAAATTTCTGTATTTTTGTTATCTATGCTGGCTACCCTTTCTTTCTGCCATTTAGAAACTTGCTAACAACACAATAACCAGCCTAAGCCTTTATCCAAATTTGATTTGCTGGAACATATTCCTCAATTATTTTTCATAAATGAAGCTGTAATTCCATAACATATTAGCTTAAACACCTGGAAAAGTGAGATAAGCTCATTTTCCACGCATTTTACCCACAATTGTTTTTTACACAATAGACTTTTTTTTTTTTTTGCCTTTGGAAATCTAAATCTAGGTCACATCTGGTAGGCAAAAAGACTCCTTCTAAGCAATTTATTCACAAAGTGGGAAGCAGCTGATGATCACACCACTGGCACCTACATTTAATATCTGTTTAAATGAGATAACCAGTGCCTTACAGCAGCTACTGTCTTAGCTCTTCCAGCTTCTCCATTTAAAAAAAATAACATCGTTTGTACTGTTTACTGTATAATGTGATGGAACGTCAAATCCACGTCTGATGAAATATCCATTTCCTTCTCTAAATGAGTTCAGGATGAAAAATGTTCAGGAAGCAACATGCAATTCGCTAAACCGATTTTATTTTTTTATGGACTTCCATTTTTTTTTTTTAATCAAAATGTGACAGCATTCATTACTTGAGGAACCATGTCATTAAGTGGACATAGGGATTATGGATCACTTTCCTGCTACAGCTTTTTTGGAAAAGAAGGAAAAGTAAAGCCTAAGTGAAGTGTAATATTTCAAGAACACATTCTGCTCTCATTGTCTGGGTTTCATGGAGCACTTTGATACCACCAATTATATTTTATTTGTTTCTTCACTTCCTGTTCTTGGAAAGTGTATTGGGTTTGCATGGCAAGGTTTTAGTAGTGGGGGGGGAATACAGGGATGGTTTCTGTGAGAAGCTGCCAGAAGCTTCCGCTGTCGCTGATGGAGCCAATGCCAGACGGCTCCAAGATGGACTCACCGCTGGCAAGGATGAGCCCATCAGCAACGGTGGTAGCACCTCTGTGATAACAGAGTTAAGAAGGAGGAGGGAAAAACCTGTGCAACTGCAGCCAGGAGAGGGGATTGAGAATATGTGAGTGGAACAGCCCTGAAGACACCCAGATCAGTGCAGGAGGGGAGGAGGTGCTCCAGGTGCTGGAGCAGAGATTCCCCTGCAGCCTGTGGTGCAGACTATGGTGAGGCAGGCTGTGCCCCTGCAATCCATGGAGATCCACAGCGAAGCAGACCTCCACCTGCAACTCATGGAGGAACCCACATGAGAGCAGCGGGATGCCTGAAAGAGGCTGTGGCCCCATGGGAAGCCCACACTGAGGCAGGCTCCTGGTACGATCTGTGGCCCCATAGAGAGAGGAGCCCACACTGGAGCAGGTTTGTTGCAGGACTTGTGAGCCTGCAAGGGACCCACACTGGAGCGGTCTGTTCCTGAAGCACTGCACCTCATAGAAGGGATCCATACTGGAGCAGGGGAGGAGTACGAGGAGTCCTCTCCTCAGGAGGAAGGTGCGACAGAGACAACACGTGATGAACTGACCACAACCCTCATTCCCCATCCCTTTGCATCACTGAAAGGGAGGAGGTAGAGAATCTGAGAGTGAAATTAGGCCTGTGAAGAAGTATTTTATAAGATTTGGTTTTATTTCTCATTATTTTACTCTGATTTGATTAGTAATAAATTAGTTTTCCCCAAGTCTGTTTTGCCCATGACAGTAACTGGTGAGTGAGCTCTCCCTGCCCTCATCTTGACCCACAAGGTCTTTGTTATTTTTTTTCTCCCCTGTCCATCTGAGGAGGGGAGTGATAGAGCAGCTTTGCTGGGCATCTGAGGTCCAGCCAGGTTCAATCCATTACACAGGGAAAGCGAATCAATGATCAGTTTACATGCAGAGATATTTTCTGAAAAGTCCAATGAAAGCATTTCCAATGTTTCTTCTCAGTTGTAACCAGTTGTAAGATGTGAGTACTTCTGAGTACCCACAGTTACACTTCTGTTAACTACATCTTCAAAACTCCTTACAAGGAGGAATGCCAGGAAAACCTTGCAGTTTGTCTTGCTGTCAGAGAAGGGGATAACCTTAAATCGAGACATATCTAGAGCTAACTGCAGGAACCAAGTTCTTTGGAAAATTCAGGCCATGGTATTTTGTGTGAGTGCTAAGTCAGAGAAGATGTTCTGCTGCTGGTCTCTGTACCCAGTCCCACCAGAGTATTAGGTCAATAGCAGTACACTGTATTGCTAGTATACAACACAATTCTGAATTATTAAAATTCTCACTTCATACAAGTAAAGGTAACAGAATCTATCTCTATTTTCTTCAATGAAGATGCATAAAATTCTGTTATAAACAGTTCTATTTTTATTCTCCTTGTGTCATATATGAATAATTTTGTTAAACTGTATTGCTGTAATCTGCATGGCACTCAAACTGTAGCAGATATTTAGAAGACATCTAGAGTATCTTTGTGCAAAAGGCAGCTGTTGAATTAAACTTGGCAAACAGGAAATAATGAATCAAGTATGTTACAAATAGCAAGACATAACAAGGACTTCACAGTCCTCTTTTTTATCGAAAACCCAGGCAATGAAAAATGCAAAGTCAACAACAGGCAATATCTTTATAGATGTAATTTCTAATCCTGGTTCCTTCCAAAGTCTAGTCTTCGTAATCTCCCTCAGGCTACCTCACCCTCCTGGAATAATCATTGGCAATTCTTTCTTTAAATCAAATTCTGCCACATGGTTTTATTCCTTTTGTTAAAACTCCCAATGCTAGTTTTTGGATCGTGAATACTAAACATTAACAGTAAGTGAAGGCAGTCTTGCTACATTTTCACACTCTTAACTCTCAACTACCCAATGTATTTTATGTCAGTGTCAAGTCTCTCTTTGACAGCACAGGGTCCTTGCTTCAGTGGAACTAGTTAGACTTACACTAGGCAGAGGGGTCAATATTGAAATCATTATCAGAGCACACACACTTTCAGCGTATCATGGAGCACAACTTCAATGAAATGCCTTCAATGACACAAAGAATTACTCTCTTGGGAGTCAAGGACAAGCTGGAGAATCTACCACTACAACAAATTATCCAAAGAAAGCCTATATGAAAAGAGATACAGAACCTAACATCAGGACTCTGGAACTCACCATACTGCATTATCTATTGATTATTGAAGTGAGGGGTCTGAGAAAAGTGCACGTAATGCCACCCTGATTTAAAAATAGAATAAAGCTTCCCACTATGATGGACTCAGCCTAACTCGTAACAGATCTTAAACTGGAAATGTGATGTTTGACATGCCTTTTAAAAACTCCTATCATTAATTATTATAAAAAACCCAAGACTGGCATTGCCTCAATTCTCCTTTAGTTCCATTAAGCATCTCATTCGGACTGCTGCACCTTTCTTGGTGTCAGTGGCTTCCAAAATCCATTTGGGTAAATGAACTAAATTTGCCACCTTACACCTTTCTTGAGCATCCCCTGAGTCTTTTAGTGTTATAAATTCCAGAACAACTTTCTTAATTATACTGAATACTGCTTATTCCTTTAACATATTTCAATTTTTGTACAACAGGATTTGTAAAAATTGTTGTGATCCACCCCATTCCTCATCGCCCTTTGCATTCTGTTTGGTTTTCTTTTGACATCAGATGAACACTGAACAGGTCACTGGTGCACTGTTTACAGTGAAACCTGCATCCCTTTCTTCAGTGCAGTGTTCAATTTTGAACCTTATATGAGTTAAAAGTAATTCCAATTTACCTCTGCCAAATACTACGCAGCATTTATCAAGACTGAGATTTCAGCTGGCGCTACCTCTTTATTCAGTTTGCTTTTGTTCTGCTGAAATCCTTCAGAGTCCTGTTTGAGTTCTGGTAACACACATCACTTAGCATCATGCTCAAGAGTTGCTGCTTCAACACTAACTCTTCCATGTTACTTAACAAACATAAAATACAGCATATAATATTAATCTCTGAAGTGCATTTGCTATGCTAAAAGCTGCAGTTTATTTCTCTGTAGTTTCTGTCTAAAAGGTAGATTTTGGTTCAGAGTAGTATTTGATTCTCACATCATAATTACTTCTAAACTCACTTTGAACCGACAGCCACACAGGCAATTGCACTGGCACTATGGAGAGAAAGGTGAACTGCGTGTAAGGGGATTGAAGCAGCAAGTTCAGGCAGGAGTTCCAAAATTTGTTTTGCCACTTGATAAACTTCAATGTCAATCTCTGCATTTAGTGGTGTTTGTATGTTTTCAAGGAAGATTTTAAAAAATTATCTCAAATGTCTATAAAAATGGATGCTGTGGCTTCACTTTTATTCTGCCATACTGCCACAACTGAAACAGTTAAGTGAAATGAAATCTTTCTTTACAGAAATAATTTTAACTGTAGACAATTTTTTTGAGTAATAATATTAACATACATATGTACTTAAACAGTAAACATAAATGATGTTAACTATACAAGGCACAAGGCCACATTGGCTGGGGCTTTGAGCAACCTGGTCTAGTGGAAGGTGCCCCTGCCTACAGCAGCAAGGTTGGAACTAAATGATCTTTAAGGATCCTTCCAAACCAAACCATTCCATTCCATGATTCTATGATTCTATTGTATCATGATATTATAGTTGTAGTGTTTTGCTCTTTTTATTCTAAAGAGTTGTGATCAATGGCTCAATGTCCAGCTGGAGACCAGTAACAAGTGATGTCCCTCAGGGATCAGTCCTGTTCAACATCTTTATCAGTGACAGGGACAGTGGGATTGAGGGTGCCCTCAGCAAGTTTGCCGATGACACCAAGTTGGGTGGTTCGGGCGATATGCTGGAGGGAAGGAAGGCCATCCAGAGGGACCCTGACATGCTTGTGAGGTGGGCTGATGCCAACCTGATAAAGTTTAACCATGCCATGTGCAAAGTCCTACTCCTGGGTCGGAGCAATCCCAGGCACAGCTACAGGTTGGGTAGAGAAGACATTCAGAGCAGCCCTGTGGAGAAGGACTTGGGGGTGTTGGTCAATGGAAAAATGAGCATGAGCCAGCTTCAGTGTGCCCTCACAGCCCAGAAAGCCAACCGTATCCTGGGCTGCATCAATAGGAGCATGATAAGCAGGTCGAGGGGAGGTGATCCTGCCCCTCTACTCTGCTCTCATGAGATCTCACTCGTGTCCTCAACATAAAAAGGACATGCAACTGTTGGAACAAGTCCAGAGGAGGGCTACGAGGATGATCATGGGACTGGAGCACCTCCATATGAAGATAGGCTGAGAAAGTTGGGGCTGTTCAGCCTGGAGAAGAGAAGGCTGTGTGGATACCTCATAGCAGCCTTCCAGTATCTGAAGGGGGCCTATAGGGATGCTGGGGAGGGACTCTTCATTAGAGACTGTAGT
>JAOEHY010038479.1:43769-56561 GCA_025447955.1 Psilopsiagon aurifrons
CCCCCCCCCCCCCCCCCGCCCCCCCCCCCCCCCCCCCCCCCCCCCCCCCCGGCCGGGGGGTTGTGTGTGTTTCCCCTGCAAAAAAAACCCCTGAACGGGACTTGGAGGCTGTTCGTTTGTGATGACCCAGATGTGGTTAAAAGCACAGGAGCCTTAAGCTTCTTTTAACCTGGGTGAAAAATAAAACACTTACTCTTTAAGTGCAAGAAAAGGAAATTTGCTGCCATTGCTGTTATATATACCTGTATGGAAGCAGCCTGGTTCGAAATAAGGTACAACTTGCTGTACATGTGCACTGTGATACCTTTGTTTCATAGGGTGTACCAGCCATGATGACAGTATTTTACATCAGCAGGAGAACTCGTGAATATGGGCTATGAGATGCTAAATCTGGTGTCTGCTTGGCACACAGTGGAAACGCATGGCACCTGCACTTTGCTGGGACACTGGACAGTTGTAGGTGTTAGCTCTTAAGTATTGCACTTTGTGTCTTAGGAGATGGCAGAAAGGGTTTCAGAATTTCTTTAGGTTGAGAAAGGGAGCCATCTAGTTAAAAAAAAGGAGGGATCACACTTGAAGAAAGTAGCAGAATGTGATGAATCATAGAATGGTTTGGGTTGGAAGATCATCTAGTTTTAACCCCTCTGCCATGGGCAAGGACACCTTCCACTAGACCAAGTTGCCCAAAGCCCCATCCAGCCTGACCTTGTACACTTCCAGGGATGAGGTATCCACAACTTCCCTTGGCAACCTGTGCCAGTGTCTCACCACTCTCACAGGAAAGTTCTTCCTTACATCCAGTCTAAATCTCCCCTCTTTCAGCTTAAGTCCATTCTACCTTGTTCTATCACTTCGTGTCCTTGTAAGAAGTCGTTCTCCAGCTTTCTTCTAGGCCCCCTTTAGGTACTGGAGGCTTCTCTAAGGTCTCCCCACAACCTTCTCTTCTCCAGGTTGAACAAGCTGAGCTCTCTCTGCCTGTCTTCATAGAAGAGCTGATCCAGCCCATGGAGCATCTCTGTGGCTCTTCTCTGGACTCGCTCCAACAGCTTCATGTCCCTCTTGTGTTGGGGGCCCCAGAGCTGGACACAGTACACCAGATGGAGTCTCACAAGAGTGGAGCAGAAGTAAAGTAGAAGTAAAGGAGCAAAACGTCACTGAGAACAGCCCATGGCAAAGGATTTAAACCAAAGATACAGTATGTGCTTCTCTGCTTACAAAGTGTCTTAAATATAAGGCTTGAGGTGGAATATGGCAATACAGTAAAACTGGGTGACTTGCCTGCTGCTTTTTTTCCAAGCGTAGCTGTAAAAGCCTGATCATTCATTCTCGCAAAGGATGACTCTTTACACAAGAGACATGGCGAATTACGTATGTACGTACTCATACATCTTCACGTTTTCCATCCCTATTTATTTGCTTACCACCCAAAATGATTGTTAGCGTATTCTCAGCTGCAGAAGCCTTTCAGAAATCATCAGAGAAATAATCAGTCCTGTGAATAATGTACCAAAGAAGAACAATGATCTCCCTCTTTCTGGGATGGATTGCCAAGAACACGATGAAGTATTCAGTGTCTGGAAACATATGTCTCAGTGTTAAATGAGGACATGCACAAGCCACCTGAAATCCTTTGGGCATGTTATTTTAAGACAAACAAGTCAGTTCATTTCTGTGAGAAGTTTAAGGCATGCAGGAGATGATTCAACCAAATTTGCCAATTTCAAGTCCCTTTATAGTCACAATGGATTACTGTGTTCAAGGATTGCTAGGCTATTTTAGGGCTGGAGATCCTCTGATTGGGACGTGGCCTGCTACTTAGTGCTTATTAACTTAATGGAAAAGGTGAAAAGTAAGGTAATAAAATATAACCATTATACATATTTAGTCAAGATTAAGAAGGAGATTTGAGGATTAAATTTGAGTATTAAATTGGAAGTTTAATATAGGTGGTGACCCCTATGAAGCTGAATTCTGGAAGTTAAAATTTCACCTAATTACTCGGTCAGTTCTGAAATCTGCTCTAATATTTGTGAGGGCAACGAGAGTATTGTAGACCTTGGCTAGAGATGGTTGTTACTTTTTTGTTGATACTGATTTAACAATGAAAAGGGGAAACTGGTAGAGTGCAACAAAAAGGAAATAATGGGTTGGAGTGGCTGTGCATTTAAAAACAAAGCTCTGAAGGATGAAAAAGATATTGATTCACATTGAGGCACCTGAGCTACCAGTTACATTTATCAATGCCTTCTGAAATACTGGAAAACTTGAAACTGAAGGTAATTTAGGAATTGTAAATCATAACTGGTGTCATATTCAGGCGTCTGCATTTAGATGCTTAGAATTGAAAATCTGGATTATTATATTACTGTTTTAGTTATATTTGCCCCATCTAATTGATTATTTAAGGCATGTGAAAGAATAGAGAAAGAATAATAACAGAACTGATACTTAAGCATGGTTTCCATTTTCTAATAAACCCCAGGCTAATTAGGAGAGAAGGCTAAAATTGCATGTGGCACTTACATAAATATAGCTGATCTATCTAGGCACACTGTTAAAACAAGGATTTAGTGATACCATTCACATGTAGTGATGGATGGTAAACTGCTTGTGAGATAACTGCTACAGCTGATGAGACTGAAGCCAAATCGGCTTAAAAGTACAGACTCCCATGGCAAGTGTTAGTTGAGTAGTAAAGTGTCCAGCTTTCTTTGTTCTGGGTTTATACCTCTATTCCAGAATTTGCTAAACGTCACCATAGTTGTCACCATTGTCAATGGCTTCCACATCCTTGAAAGCCACTGCTATATACACCTTCAAACACATAACGTGACAGGCTCTGCCTCCTCACATGGACCTCTGGAGGTCTGTCATTCTGGAGTGACTTGAGATGTACTGGAAAGCTCATGATAGGCAGGGAAGAGTGGCTGACCTGTGTCCTGCAGCTATTGCTAAGGTGGCCGGAGGAATGGGGGTCAGTAAGGGCCAGCAAGGAGGAAAGGCTGGTTACAGCTCTCCCTTGGTGGCACAGTACTGCTGGGGGCAGGCAGCATGAGGCCATCACTGCTACACAGTTTTGGGTGTACTTCAGGGGCTGCACAGACGCCCAAGATGGACTCATCCTGGAAGTGCTGTGGTGAAGACTTGTCATTTATTCTCATACCTGTGACTGTGGGATTACCTTGATACTAGTGCTTCTGCAGTAGAAAATGGACAGAAGCTTGGAAGTGGCCATCAACCTCAGAGTGAGTGGGTTTATGTTTGCTGTGGGAGAGGAGCTTGTAGAAATAAGGCGGTGACATATTCTTTCAGTTTCCTGTAATGTTTAGTGCTCTTAAGGTCCAGAGCCTTATTCTGGGGAAACCAGCCAAACAACGTCTCATACTGGCCTACTTTTCATCTCTCCAAAGAACTAGGGAGTAGTTGACATTCTTTTCTCTATTAACAATTGAAGGACCAATGACTTTTGAAGTTAACTAAAGAAATGTTGAGATTAAATTATTTTTGTGGCAGTTACTGTTAAACTTTCTAAGTAGTACAAAAGCATTTTGAGTTAATAGTAACATCTGGAAATTACGCTAGCAAGGGGACAGAAGGGGCGTCATCCATCCTACTAAATTGCCTTCACTTAGTCTGCAAAATATGTGACTCCCTTAGCCGTACTGTTGCCCAATTGGCTTCATGGAGCATGAGAGCTTTCTACATTCCTTGCGTGTATCTGGGATTGGACATGATGTGAGACAAGCTACTGGGAGAGATAAGTCTGTATTCCTGAGACTGTGGATGAGGAAAACAATATATTTGGAATTTTTCAGCCCTCTACTGCCTTGAAAGATCTCGCCTGTGAACATAAATGTGCCAAGCTCATTTCTCATTCGTGGTTCTGTCAAGTGAGAAATGGACCTCGGCAAAATTGCTTTAGCCAGGGAAGCTCAAAGTGTTCTTGCATAAAATTGAACAAAGCTTAAAGCTATGTGTATTTGGCGGTTCCTCTAGTCTTGGAAAAGCATCCCCTTAATTATTCAATTGGTCACAAAATGTACTTTCCTCTTTACTTGTTTTGTTGTCCCTATGGAGATAATTAACGAAGTGTGAGATGAAAAAATAAGGACTGTATGTTTGGAACAGCGCGTTGATAATTCTGACCTTTGCTCTGTAGACACCTCATTTATGCATAAATCTTTATGTAAAAAAACCTGAAATGCACAAAACAAAAGCAAAAACAAACCAGTACTTTGGGATTCTGAATTTTAAGAATTTGCTTCTACCAGTAAATCTATCTTGAAAAATAATTATTTTCTTGAAGCGATGCCTGCGTTACACTACACAGACTGCAGCATTAATTTAAAATGGAAAAAAGTCATATTGTGGATGAATGTCTTGATGTCTACAAATGTGGTTCGTCCAGTTAACTTTTTGTTTAACCATTGAGGTGAAAGTCTTTCTGTTCCACTCAGGCAACTCTCACTACTCAAAACCAGATTTTTGACAGACCTCCAGTAGTTGCTGGTAACTACAGCCCCGTTATGTCTAACTCGAGTGATCTGCTTTACTAGTAGTAGAATTATTTCTTCCCTTCAGGCTCCCTGCACACATCATCATTTGTGCATGTAGTATTAGCTGTCATTTAATATTTAACAAAATATCATTTATTCCAACGGATTCTGTTTTTTTTTTAAATACAAAGTATGGCTTCTGTAATGTAAAAGTTGGTTAAAGTGATCTGTACTTCTTTTGGGATCTGCCCTGAGCTTTTGAAAGTTGGAGGTGGAATTCACCATCTCTATGTCCCAAAAGATTTGAAAATCAGTTATTGTAGGACTGAAGGACTGAAGGGGACATGGAATTGGCTCTTACCAAGTCCATGTTTCCATTTCTTCTGTAATGTCCAGTTTCGTTTTTATACTACTTTTTCATTCTGTTGCCCAAGATTCTTGCATTAGTGCACAAATATTTTGATTGTTACTAACCATTCACTTTCTCTTAGCTGAATTAATTCCTCCAGTGTCTGCATCATCAGTCTATCAGTATTACTGTTGTCCTTCCCTGTTCCCCATCCTCCTGTATTCTGTTAGCTTTTGAATTTCACCGTGAGACTTTCCAGTCACCACCTACTCATTTTATCCTCACTGCTGTACACGTGAAGAGATGCAAAGCTTTGAAATGGTTTTGTTTTGTTTTTCAGATATTGCTTTCAGTAAATGTTGTTTTTATCCAGTCCTCTGTCGTGACAATGTTGTTGACAGAGTTTGGGTTACATGTAACCAGTTTCACATGTGCTACACTTGATAACCATTGATGGCAAAGGTTATTTCCCAGACAATATGGAATTCTTGGTATTTGTCCAAGGAAGGTTATCAGTACTTTAAAATCCCTTCAGGGTGGTTGAGGTCATACTTCTCCTTCTTCACATATCCAGGAATTAAAAAATGATCAAGTCCTTTCTCAGCATATGGCTGTCCTCACAAATCAGGTTTTGGTGCCGTGCTTTAGAAGAGTAGTTGAAACATGGTAATGTGGTTGTCATCTGTCTCCTCTTGGTTTCATAGGTCCTCTCTGCCACACTGCAACACAAAAGGACTTAAAATGGCAAAGGGACTTAAAATAAAAGTCTGGTGGAGTTAGGATTAGATCAAATTTAGTCTGTTGTGCTGAAGTCTCCCTCTGTGAGCAAGCAGCAGGGAAGGTGATGAGGATTT
The DNA here is from genome assembly GCA_025447955.1 of Psilopsiagon aurifrons. Lineage (NCBI taxonomy): Eukaryota > Metazoa > Chordata > Aves > Psittaciformes > Psittacidae > Psilopsiagon > Psilopsiagon aurifrons. Next base: position 49,469 of record JAOEHY010038479.1, read on the forward strand.
AGGCCTCAGGAAGACTCGTTTAATTGCTGATTACTACCAGTCACTTTCTCAAATTCCTTTCCTCATCTACTGGAACAGTTTTATTTATCAGCCAGTTGTCCAGGGAGTTTTCTGTGTAGAAATTGGCTGGAACTCTTGAACCCTGCATCTGAGTGGTTCCATGGATATTGTAAGTATCATAGATGAGATGCTAGACTTTTTAATGCCAATGTATGTTTTGTTAATGACTTTCTAAGGTCAGGATTTCACTTCTGTTTACATATGTGTTGGACTTTCTTTTTTGGTGGCACTCTGAGGGTGGGAAAGAATTTGATTGTCTAAAATGGTGCTAAATGGATCTTACAGTGATCCAGTGCTGCATCTGGATTCACTTTCACATGGGGCAATATGGAACAAAGCTCTTGAAAAAAATTTTTTTAATTGAAATCAGAAGTCTTGAAAGCCCTCCCATTTTATTGTTTCGTATGAGGGAAGGGCTGGCAACTTCATGTGTTCCCAGTTGAAGCAAGTTTGATTTGATTTTGAATATGCCTCAATATATCAGGACTGCTATAGGTAATAATGCAGTCATTATTAAAGGTATGCTGCAAGGCATCATGGACTGACATTTTCAAATCACCATGTAAATCTGCCTGACACAGCTTTAAAAGAAATAAGACTGAAAGCTCCAGTGTTTAGTCTGAAAACACACATGGCTGTGGTTGCTGTTTTAGCCTGTGCGGGCTAACCATGGAAGCCTTTTGTCAGCTCTCTGGACTACTGATTGCTGTCAGCTTGATTTGTGTGTTCATTTGCTGATTTTTCGGTTTGATGCTTTCTGTTAAAATTCACATAAAGAGTCTGTGTGGTTTTGCTTTATTTAGAAGCTTTCCCTAAACTAAATGCTCTTCCAAAGACCAATCTTGGTATCAGTGAAGTGAAGAGAAAGTGCTTTCAACATCTATTCACTGCTGGCATCATTTATTTGCCATTTATATGATACTGAAAGGATGAAGGCAGAAGGAAAGCCTTGTAAAGTGATGATATAACCAAACACAGAAGAAGCACAGTGGCAGTCTTACAAAATCATTCCTTTATGGAAAAATACTGAGTAAAATGAGCAGTGTTGTAAGCCATGATCCGCCTAGCATCAGCTCAGGCTATGGCCTTCCTGGAGCCAAAGCTTGTCCTGGTTAAGTTAAAGGATTCTCTTCACTTCATCTCACATGTTCCTTGCTCTTTAGGTCTTGTTTGTTTGAGGAACTTGACTGGTGAACCAGCCCTAGAATAGATTTTAGTCCAGACTTGCAGTTAGGGTGGTGTTTTGATGCCATTTTTCCTTGCATGTTGATGGCATGTGTGACTGAGTGTGAGGATTTTCTTGGGGCAGATGAGGTACTATGGACCTTCCTCCCTGGAACAGATCACTTCTGAAATACAAGTTAATCGAGCATTTTAGCTAGCACTTTAATGTTGTTGTTAACTGCTAGTTTTGTAGTGTCTCTGTGGCCTGAATGACTCTTCTCATGCTCTTCTATTGGGGCGAGATCTATGGGCCAATGTATGGGCACTGGAGTGTTTAGTTTCAAATAGCGGGTGAAGTCATGCCATGCTTACTGCATCTTAGAAACTGAAGAGTCACGCCTTGGAACTGTCCCTTCCAAGAACAGCTACAGAAAACAGTTCCTTGAATCACTGAAAGTACATTTTTTGAGTCAAAACTAATAAAAAATGCACCTTTAGGAAGCACTGGAGGGTATGGGTTTGGTGTAAGATAAAAGGCCTACACATTCCCATTGGGCTTTTGGTAAAAATAGAAAGCTTGCTTAGAAGTAGTTGTCAAGTATTATTTCTGTATCTTAAATGATCAGGCCATAGTGGAGAAGGCCTCTGAAGTTCTCTATAACCTATTCAGTATAATTAAAAAAATGTAGGTTTGTATTTGCCTCCAGTGAGTGCTGTATCCTGTTTTCCTTTCCACAGGCAGAGTCACCCCAGAACAGCTCAGCTCATACATTAAGCTTTTCAAAAACAATCTCAAAGCGTTGGAGAACCATTGTGGTCTTCTGCAGCTTGTTCTGGCCACAATCCAGACTTTGAAACACCCCCAGACTTCCAAATGGGACAACTTCCTTGCCTTTGAGAGATTACTTCTGCAGGTACATATTATGTGAATTTGTTTGACCTAAGTAAAAAATGGTTTATTTCATTTCTGAATTCCCATTGGATGCTGTAGCTTCATTTTTTATGAAATATATTGAATGTATTGTTAAAAAGCTGTTTTTTGTTGACAGACTGGTAAAAGGAATGGGAACCTATGTAGTCTTTTATAGTTTTGTCTAAGAAAAAGTTTATAAACTAAACAGTAAGCGTTGAAAGTGAAGTACATAAATAATTGAATTGGATTATGATTTTACATCTGTATGAATTTTCAAAATGATAATAACTTTTCACTTTGGATGTTATTATTATTACCATCTTCATTCTGGAGATGCTTCTAGAGTTAATGAGCTGAATCAAACAGAGAGGGTTTTGTTACTATGTGAGTATAAAACTTGTGTAATTTGCTGAATAGTTGCAAGTGTAGTAGGAAATTCCATGTACCAAGAGAGTGAGGTTTCTCTTGCTCACAGCTGTTATCTACCCTCAGCTTTTCCCACCACCACATTTTTTACAGCATCCTGTTGGTGACCACAGTAGTATTTACATACCATTTTTGTATCACACTTGGATTTCTCTCAGGAAATGAAGTTAGTGGTATATTGAACTCTTATCCTACTAACCTTTGGAAGCATACGAAACAAAGGAGAAGTTAATTTCTGCTGAAATTTAGGAAAAGCTCAAAACTTTCCTCCCTGTGCTTTCTCTTCTGCCATTGTGTTGCTTTTAGAAGAACCATCTGAAATCCTTACAGAAGACAAGTCTTTATAGACTAAGTTCTAATGAAGTTAGTAAGCCTTAAATGAATGAAGTGTATGGTATGGACTTCAACTGAAATCAGATACTACTTCTATAAAGATTAGCTGTCTTTGTCTAGATGTTGAAAACAAACCAGCAACCCAACTCTCTCCATGGTCTATGGCAGCAGGATATAATCTGTGATCCTTTGAGAAGACTCAGCCCATACTTCATGACTTTGTAGTCGCTAAGTTTCTGCGACTTTGGGGGGAGAAATGCAAACCTTGAAGAGCAGCAAGCTCTTTATTCCGTTAATTTAAAAGTTATTCTCTCTTGGCAAGACTGAAATATTTTTGAATTACATAGGCAGCGTTCTTTAGTTAAGTAAAAATACATCTCAGGTAAAAGAACTCATTGCAGCCATTTTGTTGGTTTGTCTGTACTGTAGAGCATGGCACTGACAGCTCATAATCCCCTTCGTTCTCCTGCAGTGACTCACATCACATAGCTCTTCTCAGAAGCTGGTTAAGTTCCATCTTAAAACCAGTTCAGCTTTAGAATTAAAATAAAGCTGCAAGCTCAGCATTGTTTTCGCAACAGACAACTGCCTATATAAATGCCATGTCGTAAATCATCAGGGAGTAGAAAAACAGAGGTAAAAAACAACCAAGCTATATATTTTGTAAAAAAGAAATGTATAACAAGCACTCTCATAGCCGTAGATGGCTTTGGGTTATGCCTACTGCTTTCCACCCATCATATTAAGGTAAAATGTGTTAGCCAAAGCAAACTTTCTAGACTAGCATTTGTAACAGTTCCTTAAGCACATACTCATTTTCAGTAGTTCAAATAACTGTTATTTTGAATTACACAATATGTACAGCATGTATCCTCTTACTGATTCTATTTTGAAAACGGAGTCTGACATGCATTATCTGCTTCTGAGCACATGTCATGTCTCTGTTCTGTTGACAGGAGTTTGTAGGGAGAGCAAAACAATACTGAGAGACCCAGAAGACATTAGAGATATTTCTGTTTGAAAAACAACAGCTAGGAATTATGTTGCAGATGGTTACTACATAGCACTCTGCACTAAATTTGAAGCTGTGATAGTTTATTTCAGCAGTACTTCTGAGAAATTCTTTAGCATAATTGTTACATTTCAATATTTTACAACAATAAATCTTAAAAAGTCCTCAATAAAAATTGTTTCAACATGAAAATAGTGTTGTTACTATCCTATACTGGAACCGCATAGAAGACAACTGTTTGTAGAAGATCTACTGGGAGTAATATTAGATTCAGACAATGTAGGAATTCTGTATTTTTTTACTGATGGATGCATGTCAAACTCAGCTGATGCCGAAGGAGATAACCCAGTATAAACAGATGGTGTAAGAATTCTCATATCTACCCTGAAAACAATCTGCACAGTTTTGGAAATTCTCATTACTGGATCTCTCTGATGGGTCTTATGATTCTCCACTTAGTCTACTTTGTTCTTTTCAGAAACACCATGTTGTTGACATGAAGCCTTTAGTCTAACTCTTACATTGAATAACCTCTTCCATTTTGCTTTTTCTTATTCCTTGATTCATTCCTTTCAGCTGATGTTGCAGGTACTGAGATCTAAAAATGGCCTGGTAAAGGTGGAAAGCAGCCCACTTCCACTATTTTGTCTTAATTAAAAATCTGTCACTTTCATGGAGGTTTATTAAGCAGTAGGGACCTGTGAAATACAAAAGTGCAAGAGGAGGAGCTCTCTTCAGAGTTGACACCATGAGAGAAAAAAATATTTTGTTGGTTTTAACATATACTACTCATATAGTATCTGAAGGGGAGCTGTAGGGATGCTGGGGATGGACTGTTCATTAATGGGACTGTAGTGAGAAGACAAGGGGTAACAGGTTAAAACTTAAACAGGGGAAGTTTAGATTGGATTTAAGGGAGAAGTTCTTTACTGTAAGGGTGGTGAAGCACTGGAATGGGTTGCCCAAGGAAGCTGTGAATGCTCCATCCCTGGCAGTGTTCAAGGCCAGGTTGGACAGAGCCTTGGGTGGCATGGTTTAGTGTGAGGTGTCCCTGCCCATGGCAGGGGGGTTGGAACTAGATGATCTTCAGGTCCTTTCCAACCCTAACTATTCTATGATTCTGTATATTCAGTGAGCAGGGATTTCTGCCTACAAATTCAATTTTAAAGTACCCAGCAGCAGTAGAAAGTGTGATCGGGGTATAATGTGCCCCAAGAGAAAGTGCAGTTGCTCTGAAACTCCCCAGTTTGGATGCTACACATACATATATGAAGAGGTCCAGACCACATAGTATTGTCATGTTTGTATTTCCAAATACTAATTAACTGAATTGTATTTTATTTTATATCTATTTTCTCATTTTGGTGCTGTAAAATTTGTGAGAAGACAGATTTCTTTTTTTTCCCTTGGTGTCTTGAGCAACAGAAAATACAGACGTGTTTTTAAGAGAAACAAGAAACTTCATGCCAGAGGGTCATTCCAATGTTTTTATTTTTCTGTTGGCAGAAAGCGGTTATGAGGTTAATAAAATGACATCATTCTTTCTCCTAAGAATATTAGAGTGCAAACTCACGAAAAAAGAAGTGGAAAAACTGCAAGGCAGCTGAGTATTTGTCATTCTAGTTAATGTTTCAGTAGCAAGATAAAATAGCCAGGGTGCTGGTAACTGTTCCATCCTGTGCGTGATTCTCTACCATTTTTACAAACACAGGGTACGCACAGCTCATTACTGAATCAAGGATGACATAATTATTTATTTGCACTTTTGGCTATCTCATAATATGGTAGGCGTTGTTCACATACACATGCCTGCGCAGGATTCCATGCCAATAAATTTGGAAACTGTAAGACACCAGCTTGCAGACTTTCCCTCCCTAGAACTCAAGGCAGTTCTCAGACCTCTCAACTTTTCTACAGGGTACAGTAGTTGTGAGGTGATATTTATTAACTGTAAACTGGTATAAACCAAAAGCATGGGCATCAGGGCTGCTGAAGCAAGCTCTTAGAGATAAAGCTTTTAGAGTAGTTCTGCAAGAATAATTCATAATTCAGCTGTAGTGAGACCTTTCTTCTACATAGAATAGATCAAGATCACTTGCATTCCTTATTATTATTTATGTTGCTTTAGTCTACATGTAATTTATCATTATGTAGCTCAGCTCAGTGCAATAAATTGCCTTTTTTGTGGCCTACAATGTTAAATAATCTTTTTAGAAAAGTTACTGCAGCAGTATTTGGAAAGAATACCCATGATAACTGCCTGTAATTAGAGATTTACATAAAATCTTGATCTTGAAATTGGATCAATTGCTTTTCAATATAAAGTTACATATGGAGTGTGTTGTCTCGGTGGGAGTCTTGCTTGATATCATGTTGATTGCAAAGGTCATCCTCTGGAGTCTGGTACCGTTTGGCTAAGATTGCAGATTGGACAGAGCCTTTGCAACATGGTCTAGGGTGAGGCATTGCTACCCATGGCAGAGGAGGTTGGAACTTGATCTTAAGTTTCTTCCCAGCCCACACCATTCTGACTTTATTCTATCTTACATAGCTAGAGAGTGAAATGTAATTTGATGATGACTTCTGGAGAGAAAATAGTCCTGCAGCAATCACTTGCTTAAGCTTGCAAATTCAGTATTTAAAGTACTGTAATATTTATAATTCAGTCTTTACAGTAAATTTTTATTTAACCACCTGTTTGTGAGATTTGCTCCATTTAAACTGAGTCGTTGTCAGAACATGTAAACCCATTTGGATTTTGCTCTTTATACATGTCATATTTTTAACTTTGCAAGTATTTATTCTACATAAAATGTATGTTGAATTTCATGAACTTGCCTAAAAATTGGTCTGTACAAGCACTGAAATAGTGTTGCTTCTTGTCCCCTGCCTCATATGGTCTCAGTTCATTTATTTTGCTTGTTCAGTGCCTCTTACCTTTGTGTTTGTGTGTTTTCTGTACATTTCTATGAAACAGAGCCCTAAAATGCTGGAGACACATTGGTGCTATGGCAGTGCAGGTAAAAACAGTGGATTAAATTTCTGTGACAAGCTGGTTTGGGTGCATTTGGTTTTGTGCACCACCCATGATACTCCACAGAGGAGGAGCTTTGTCCTGGGTTCAGCAGTAGCAGTCATTTTTCTCCTTCTTAGTAGCTGGTGCAGTGCTGTGGTTTTGACTTTCA
>JAOEHY010038481.1:5514-30123 GCA_025447955.1 Psilopsiagon aurifrons
GCTGCCCCATCCCTGCAGTGCTCAAGGCCAGGTTGGACACAGGGGCTTGGAGCACCCTGATCTATGGAAGGGGTCCCTGCGATGTCAGGGGCTGGAGCTGGAGGAGCCTTAATGTCCCTTCAACACAAACCAGTCTGGGATTCTACGAATGTACAGATCTCAGAACAGCTGACAAAATACTGGAGGTTCTCTCCTACGAATGGACCTTCCTCCCTGCTAATGGACCTGCTCCTTCAGGGGTTCAAGATGCTCAGCCCTCTCTGACAGAGACACAGCCCCTGTGCTGAGCTGCATGTGAAGCTTCAGACACTCTGCTCATGTGGAGCATGATTCTATGGAGGCCCAATGCAGTGTGCTGAAGTAAAGCATTGCATTGACCTCGTTGGACAAAACTCTTGATATCCAGCCAGTTTCCTCCACAGGCTGGCTGAGGGTGCTCAAGCTCTGGTTTCTTGCCCAAACATAATGATAGTCTGGCTTGAGGCAGTACTTGCAATGCCTGATGCTGGTTTTCTGGAGGAGAAAAGCTGGTACATACAGGGCTGTTCTGGGAGCAGGCAGAGGAAATGCTTTTTAGGGGAAGCCAATGAAATAGGGCAATCCTTTTTGCCAGCCTGTGGTGAAGTTAAAGTGGCTGCTGGGTTGAAGCAAGAGGTACTCTTCTCCTCCGTTTCCTTTCCTCTTCTTCCCTGCAGTAGTGACATTTATTGGTTCTCCCAAGCTCTGTCTCCTCTCTCCCCAACCTTTTTGCCATTCGTCTTCTTCCAGGAGCAATCCATGGGGTGTGTTTTAGCCCAGTACCATCTCTACCCACTACGTCCCATGCTGGCTGAGATGATGCTCAAAGTCTCATGCATGTTGAGCAACTACCAGCAACACCTGAGCCCCAGCTTTGCTGGCTCCCCCCAGAGCAGCCTAAGGGTTAAAAACAAGCAACAGCAATCAATAAGCTGCATTGCTGCTGCTGGGTGATGTCTTACACAGATTGTCTCACACAGGATTTGGTTGCACCCCAGTTTTGAATGACACTCGGAAGCTCAGCAGAAGCTGGGGCGGGGGGGCTACGGTGGAATGAGGCCCTTGAAGGGCAATTTTAGGCAAAGGTAATTGGCTTCATATGTCTCACAGGCCACTTCTGAGATCTCAAAGCAAGGTCAAGGGTGCTTAAAGCAGAGACAAGTGGCTGTTCTTGCTAACATTCATTTCCCAGTGGTATGTCAACAGCTTGTTACACAGCCGGGCTGACGACTGTTCAAAGATTGGGATGGGTGACTCATTGCGTTTGCTTTAATATCCATTTTTATATAGTATCATGGTGCAGCGCCTCGACTAATTGGCATAAATCTCTTCCCAGGAGTGGAACACATCAGTGATGAGCTGAGGAGGAAAATAGAAAAGCCTTTTAAAATGAGGTTTGGTCAGTGGTGCCCCATGGGACGGACAACCTTCACTTTTGGCTGTTCTTTGGGGTTTCTGCTCATCCTACTGGGTGGATTCTGGCTTCTCAAAATGCCCCTTTCTTTCATAGCTGAGGTCTCAGGCTTTTCTTAACATACTCTCCTCTGATGCTCAATGCACTGCCCTGCTGATGCTCCTACTAATGGAACTAGCTCTGGCCTGCAAATGCCAGGGCTGACATCCACATGTTCAGGGAAAATCTTCACAACAGATGAAGATACCCAAGTTTCTACCCTGTTGCTGCAGAGTTGGGCAGATCTGGGGAATACTGGCCTCTTTTTCTGTCAGCCAAGTACATAGAATCATAGAATAGTCAGGGTTGGAAAGGACCTTAAGCTTATCCAGTTCCAACCCCCTGCCATGGGCAGGGACACCTCACACTAAACCATGCCACCCCAGGCTATGTCCAACACGGCCTTGAACACTGCCAGGGATGGAGCATTCCCAACTTTCCTGGACAACCCATTCCAGTGCCTCACCACCCTCACAGGAAAGAACTTCTTCCTCATATCCAATCTAAACTTCCCCTGTTTCAGTTTGAACCCATTACCCCATGTCCTATCACTGCAGTCCCTAATGAAGAGTCCCTCCTCAGCATCTCTATGGTGAGATCTTTAGGAAATCTTGTAATTCGCTGTGATGGAGGATTTGGGGGAAAAGGAGGGAAGCTGGATGAAGGCAGTTGGATAAATTAAAATCATTTAAACTACTTTCTAGCTGAACTTCCATTCCAGGGGGTTCAAAGCAGATGCAGGACCTGTGTTTGATTATGTCTATCTTGTGCTGGGGATGACTGATGTGTTTTAGGCCGTATCCATAGCTGGGGTTACTTTTATTCTTCTCTTAGCCTAAATGCTGCTGATTTACCCTCATCCCTTTGTGGAAGACTGTCCATGCTTCAAATCAGTACCTTTGCTGATGCTCCATTAACTGTACCCTTTTGCGTCTCTAAAATGCCCCACTGAAAGGAAGGAGATGAAATAAACCTGCTTTGCTGAAGGGAGATCATACAGGGTATGATATATCAGCTGTAGGATGTTGTGCTGAATACTCATACACTTTCACTAAAGGGTGAGATCTGTGGGAATTTTCAACATTCAAATATGAGCCTCTTGGTCCCTGTCAGGTTATTGAAGGTGTCAGAGGTGGGTGTCATAATTTCTGGCTCAGCCGAAGGAGGATACCCAGATACCACATAATAAGTAGAATCCCCTAATAGAGAGCTCTGTCCACAAGACTTCTGCTGAAAGTTGTAGCTTCTGCTCAAAGAGGACCCAGGACACTGACCTGCCTGAAGGGAGGCACCCACTTAGAATCACAGAACGGTTTGGGTTGGAAGGGACCTTAAGGCTCATCCAGTTCCAACCCCTTGCCATGGGCAGAGTGCTCCAAGCCCCTGTGTCCAGCCTGGCCTTGAACACTGCAGGGATGGGGCAGTCACAGCTTCTCTGGGCACCCTGTGCCAGCGCTCAGCACCCTCCCAGGGAAGAGCTTCTGCCCAAGAGCTCATTTCAGTCTCCCCCCTGGCAAGTTAAAGCCATTCCTTTTTGGCCTATCCCTATTTGCTCTTATAACAAAAAAGAGCAGAAGGGTGGGGAAGAGCATGAGCAGGACATCTGCGTCACCTCCTCTAAGCCATGTTAGACAGCAGCTTTGCACGGAGGAGAAGTATTTTCCTCAGTGTCTTTTTCTCTCCATTCCCTGAGTTAGATAGATGACTAACTCAATCCAATGTTTCAACTTGCAACTTGGGGGAAACATCACTGGAAAAAGAATGGATAAGGAGAAGAAAAGCTCTATGAGACAGTGTCATTGCCTGGATCAAAAAGCAGGTTGCCATATTAAAGCTAGAATCCAGATTCCCTTATTCCTTATCCAGCATCCTATGCACTAGATTACACTGCTCCCCTTGTTGACTCCTTGGTGTAACTTGGTGAAGTCAATGGAGTCGTGCTCTCCAGCTCCTTCCTTTCCCTCTAGGCATGAATCAGAGTCCAAGCCCTTGGCTCCAGGATGTGTCCGTGACAATGAGGTAAGTTTCCAGTCTTAGGCACTGACAGAGATGAGCTGGGAAGAATTTGTCTCTATGTGGCTGGAGAATGACTGTGTCCTCCCATAAGGGAGCAAAACTGGAAGCCAGAAAAAGGATTGCCTGTTGGCAGCAGCATGGAAATTCAGCATTACAGTAGCAAAAGGTCGGAGTGCAGTGCAAAAGCAGCTAATCCTGCTGCAGCAGGGAAAGGCATTATATGGGATGTTCCTCTCCTTTTCTCAGGAGAAAAGACTTTCAGAACACCCCAGTGGAAGAAGGCTGAAGTGGGAGATTCTTAGCATTTTCTCGAAACCCCTCAAGGGAATCCTATCAAAGCAGAGAGCTGGTTAGAGCCTCCTGCTCTTGCAAATACCATCTAAGCAACCTCAGGCTGACCTTCGTTGGTCAATGACACTTTCTTTCTCAGAAACCCACAGTCCTAAAAAAGAAGGAGCCGCTTTTCCTCTTCCCTCCCTTCCATCACCCTCTCCCGGTTGAGCACCAAGCCAGAAATGACAAACAATCTCTCAACCTTCCAAGAAAACAAGGCAGAGCCACCTAGCGCGGAACAATAGAGAATGATGAAGACACAGCCACAATAGCTGGCTGTGGTTAACCTCAGAGGCTGCAGTCAAACCCAAGGAAATTACAGAAAACCCTTAAACAAATACAATGGCCACGACTGTTTTCTCCCCAGGGGACCCATAAATAGAAGCTAGTGCTCCCGGGGAGGGAGGAGGGTGGCCACTGTTTGTTCTTCTGTGGTTCAGTGTAGGCTAAAGTGGAGATTAGGCTACAAAATCGAAGGCAGAAAGAAAGCAGGCAGTAATGGATTTTGGCACTGATTCTTACATGAGCTGCATAAATCCAGAGCAGAAAAATGCTGTGCTCTTGCAAGGTTCTGCAAGGCTTGCATGGGCTTGCTTGATCCTCTGTGAGTGTGGATTCAATTTGCCTTCAGCTAAGGGTCAGTGACTCTTAAGGTTTTTCCATCTCTTTTCCTTTTCATTTCAGAGTTGAAATCTAGGTGATGTCTAAACAGGGCCATGGTCTGAAGTGAATACTCTGTATGGGAGTATCAGGATGTTGTGGTTCTGTGTGCTTCAGGCCAGTGATAATGTCTCTGTTCCTCTCTATATTTTGAGACCTGGCTCCTCACAGGACATCTGGGTGATACTTGTAGTGCTGATAGCAGAGAGAAGGATAGCTAAAAGAAAGGTCAAGACTGGAGCTGACATCAGATGGATCCATCTCCTTTATTTCCAAATGTTATGGATGCTGCTACCCAGGAAGCTCTGGGCATTTTTTTATAAAGTGTTTGATAGAGACTGCAATTGCAGTCAGTGACACCTTTCCTTCTGGCAAACCTGCAGCACTATTTTGTATCATTGGTTATTGATGCTGTGAATTGTTCCATTTATAAGAAAAGGAGGACGCAACAGAAGTTACCTATGCCTCTTTGCAGAGCAGAGATGTGGTTAATCATCTCACTGGGCTCATAACAGCAACCTGGCCAGAGCAACTTGGAGCTCAAGGCATTTCTGAGCCCTCACTTTAGCTTGAGGGTAGTCAGTTCAGGTATTCTGCACAGAGAAACTGTCATTTTAAAGAGCTTGGATGCACAGGAGGAGAAGAGTGGCCCAACAAGTTGTTCCTTAAGCAGAAGATGGTTGTTAGAGGAGAGAAAGATTATGCACCTTAGGCACTGCCATCAAGTTATCTCAAGCTGTGATTGCCTGTTGGCTGTTGCCCAGCCCCATGAACCTTGGCCCACCCTCCTTCAGTGCAAGCAGTTACCAAGGCAATAACAACCTTTACTTCTGCTCCTTGCAAGCCTGAATTCTACAAGGCAAATTCCTCTGCATTGGGTGGTGTGGAACTGGATGGGCAGGTCCTAGCTGGCTTTTGCTGAGCTTTCTGCTTTCAGATCTCCCTTCCTAGGAGGTATAGGTCAAAACCAGAAGAGGTGAGAATTGCTCATCAGCTTTAGCTGGGAGTTTGGGAAGAGCTCAGTTACAATTAATTACTTAATTACAAATGATCAGCTTTGTTTTAAAAGAAATTTAAGAAGGAAACCCCTGTATGGGGGTTTTTTGAGTTTGGGGTATGTGCGGCAGAGGTGGTGTGATGGCAGCAGCTAAAGGTAGGAGCTGAGGTTTTGTGCTTGGTTTTTTCCACCCAATGTGAAGGATTAGGAAAATGTGTAACTTGTTCTTGTCTTTTTTCTTGAGAAAGTTGAAAAGTTTGCCATAAGTTGCACTATTTTCTTTGACATGGGGTAAGCTACAAATGTGAACCCTGGAAAACTTGGGTTCTCAGTGGCTTTGGGATCTGGACCTGGTTGCCTTTGTTTCTTGTAAAAGAAACTTGAAATAGTCCCGATGACCTTTTTGAGTGTTTTCCTGGAAAATATTGATCTGTTGAAAGAAAGGCTTCTTTGTGGACATAGAATCATAGAATAGTCAGGGTTGGAAAGGACCTTAAGCTCACCCAGTTCCAACCCCCTGCCATGGGCAGGGACACCTCACACTAAATCATGCCACCCAAGGCTCTGTCCAACCTGGCCTTGAACACCACGAGGGATGGAGCATTCCCAACTTCCCTGGGCAACCCATTCCAGTGCCTCACCACCCTCACAGTAAAGAACTTCTTCCTCACATCTAAACTTCCCCTGTTTCAGTTTGAACCTGTTACTCTTTGTGCTGTCACTATAGTCACTAACGAAGAGTCCCTCCCCAGCATCCCTATAGGCCCCCTCCAGATACTGGAATGCTGCTCTGTGGTCTCCATGCAGCCTTCTCTTCTCCAGGCTGAGCAGCCCCAACTTTCTCATCCTATCCTCATACGGACTGATGAATTAGTACCACCTAGAGGGAGGTATTTGGTCTAGGATGAAGCAGGTTCCTATGGTGAGATTAGCCAGCATTTGGCATACTAGTCATTAGTGTTCATCTTCCATGTGTGATTCATGTAGTGCAGAAGGTTACAATTGCTCTCATATCTCATGTGAGCTCTCTAACTGACCTGTTTGTCCTTCTTCCTTCCTGTCCCCATATTTATACAAGACTTCCAAAGGTCATATAATAGTGGGATAATGTGTTCTTCAAGTCATGGACCAGGAAAACATTTCCTGCTTAACTAAGCTTTGTAAATAATTCTGCTCGGCTTCGTGCTTTCTCTCTGGTTAATCTTAGTTCTGAATCATCTAGGGGAGGAACTAACTAATGTTTGGCCTGGGATCTCCAAGGCCACATTAATCTGGATGAGTGATGTAAAGTTCAGTGTTCTGATTCACCCATTGTTCACAAGGTCATGATTAAGCCTTGCAAATGTCACTTATCTTGAGGTCCCTCTGGAGATGAATCATGACCTCTTGTCTATAACCCCGCTCCAAAGATAGCTTTTGCTAAGGAGCAAGTAGCAAACACCTCTGATTTCCCATAACAAAATGCACAGCTTAATCAAAAGCATCTGTAGCGAGGTGACTCCATAGCACTTGGCTGATATCCCACTGCTGATCCATCCCTGATCCTCAAGGTGGGTTATGATTTCAGGACAAGTTGTAGCTCTGCAGCAAAGTAAAACAGCCTTCAGAATCCATTAAGAAAAGTTCAGGCTTGTTTCTGTGTCTGTTGTGGACCTCTGTCAATATTGAAGAGATGCTTCATCAATCAAACATAAGTGACTTCACCTCTTGCCATGACTGGGGTATTAAGTGTACACTGCAAACATACACTACACATACAACAATTACACAATGTGTAATTGTTGCTGTACATTTGACAGTGTGAAGCAGGGAATTAAGGTAGCTGGAGGTCTCCAGTGAGGCTTGGAAAAACTGGAAATGTGATCGTGTGAGATGGGGGAGGTTGTGGAATACCTGAGGAGGGTTCTGAAAGAGTTGATGAATGCCTGTAGATGAGCTGAGGATTGAGGGGAGGAGGTATTTTGGGTAATGGAACACACCTGAGGCTGATGGGCATGAATACTCTAGTTTGGGGACCTCTTAACCACCTAGAGTCTTGTCAACTTATCTATCTACTGCCAAAACACTTCAGCTTTTGTCCCGTGCCTCTTGGAAGTGGTGGGGTTTGCAGGGAATGACATTGTTCAGTACCTGGAAACCCCAGGCCTAGGAAGGAAGATGAGTGCCTGAAGGTTTGTGTCAAAAAGCTGGCTGGTCACAAGAATTTATCCCTCAGCAGCTGGTGCTTTAAAGGCAGAAAAAGGAATTTCCTTGGGATAGCCAAAGACTTTCCCCTTTCCCAGGTTAATGTGGGAGATGATGCAGTGGATTGACGTTCCTGAGAATCCACTTGTCTTTAGGGACATGAAAAGTGTTCTCCACTTTCTAGAGAATTTTTGGCACTGTTGGGACATTCAAGATAAGACCTACTGGGAGGATGGCTTTTGTAACATCAGTCTTGGACTGAGGAAATCCTGTTTTGTGTCCTTTTAAGCCTAAAGTTCAGGAAAGGTGTTTTTCTCCCCTTTATCTGCTTAGAGAAAGTCTCTTATGAGACACTTCATAGTGTGTGTGTACATGAATATAATGAGCCCTGAACTTAGCCAGAACTTGGGTGAAGCAGAAGCTGTAATCCACAGAAAAGAGAGTCCAAGAAAGGTACTCAAGCCAATATAATAAACCCAGGCTGCCATCTGAGTCTGTGCATGGCACCACGTCTGCCTACCTCTGGCTTCTTGGATGGTAAATACTGGAATAAGTGTGAACATGATGCTGAACGCCTGAAGCACTTATAAATGCCCAGGCTGCAGCAGGTAGAAGTGTTTATGGCTGTGGGAGATATTTATGGCTCTATTACATCCTCTGTTATTTTGGCCTCATTGACTTACAAAATCTTTAATGAAGGTTTATATTTTATACTTTCCCTCCTGGCTTGTGCTTGCTTGTAAGGAAGTGTGATGGCAGCAGGTGAAGGTACAAAAGGTCCTGCAAAGTAAGCCTGGAAAATGCTTATGGTGGCAGGATGGGGTATCAGCAGAGCAGAGGGCTCCTTAGTCTCAGCCTTGTTTCTTGTAAGGCCCGATTTTCTTCTGCCGCTCACTAAAATGCAGTCAGATGCAGATGCATGTTCCTACCCTGAGCCGGCTGCGTGCCAGCCCATAACCTGTAGTTCAAGCTCAGTTCCATGTGGCTCTGCATCCTGCCTTTGGGTAAGTGTGACTATGTGCCTTCAGACCCGACAGACTCGGGAAAAGGATGGAATTTGTGTTTGCACCAGGATGTGAATGCTGCCTCACTTGCTGCTGTTGTCTAAATCAATGCCTATCTACCTATTTGTATATATTTATCTTTGTCCAGCCCACACCAGCTGGCAAGTACTGGCAGATCTATCATCCTGAGAAGGCTGGCTGACTTTTCTCCATGTATGAAAACATGGACTTGGTCTTTCCAGAATATTTTATGTTTTGTAATGAACTTGCCAGGAATTCAAGGGAATACTCTGTAGGTACAGTAAGTTTGGAAGAAGCTCTCTTTGAGAAATGAGGGGGATGGATGCAGTTACATGAGCTCTAGTTGTCGTCATTACACATATGTGACCAAATCCAACAACTCATGCGATGGAAAAACTGCTTTATATAAACCCCAAACAACCCCAATGCAGTGAAAAACTGCAATGTGCTGCAGAGTGTAGTTTTGACTGTATGTGGAAGTGTTTCTGAGTTGTTATCATATGGTTTTGGTTCTCCTGAATAGGACAGGCATTGTCTCGTAGCAAAGGTGGTGTTGAGCTGGGTCTCTGAGTTAGTTATGCTCAATTCTCCTCTGTCCTTCCTGTGTTTAGTTTTCCCCACTTAAAAGAACAAGAAGTCTGGTGTCCCTTCCTACTTCCAAGCAGTAGATGCTCTGAGCGTGAATTCATTCAGGGCACCCCAGTACAAGGTGTAAAAGATGCCTGAGGTAGCTTGGAGACAAGAAGACATAAGGAATACATCTCTCTAGGTTTATTAAAGCTGTTGTCATCTCCTGTAGACCCAAGACTAGCACCTATCAATCGCAGACGTGGCTTGGCCTTTGGACCTCAGGGCTTTATTTTATTTGCTACTGCTGCAGAAAGGCACATCCATAGGCAAAACTTCCCAGGAGCCATTGGCCCCATTGTCCTGCTCCATGGTGGGAACAGGACATACCCTTTCAGGAGGTGACAAAGTGCAGAGGCACGTGCAATGTGGGCCAAAGGGCTCTGCGAGCTGCCTCTTGACTCATTCACGATGTCATGAACTCTTCTCAATTTGAAAACTCGAGGAGGGTCAAAAGTTGAAGAGCTTTTCTCTTTTGTTTGCCACCTACATCGCCCCATTTGGAAGAGAGCTTGGTGTGCACACCAGGAAAGACAGGCTGCATTGTTCTGGCTCCTGACTCAAAAACCAACACAGCTGACATGCATTGCTGCATGGTTCACCAGTTCTGAAAGGAAGGGCCTTTCGAGCGCCTGCATTTCATCCTTTAGAAGAGCCGGATATTTTTGCCTCTTGTCATGGTTGTAGGCAAACTGAGTGCAGAGGTTCCTTTTGGAGGGTGCAGACCCACACCTACAAAACTGATAGCTGAAGGGCATGTCTATCCTGCTGGTGTAGGCACACTTGAACTGCCTCTTCTCTTGTGTGAGCTCTGAATTAGGAGCATTGGGTGTGCAGTGCTGGGTCTGGATGTGGCCTGGCTGTGTTAGCCTGGTTTTGTACTTTACAATCCCTGCTGAATCCCTGAGATGCTTTACATGAGGTTAGCAAAATCTGGCTAAAAGCTTAACCCATTTTGAGTGAGTCCACATACACTAAGTCCAGCACAAAGTAGACTTAGAATCATAGAATAGTATGGGTTGGAGGGGACCTTCAAAGGTCATCTAGTCCAACTGCCTCGCAATGAGACATCTTCAACTAGACAGTGATATCTTCAAATAGATCAGGTTGCTTAGAGGTATGGGGCCCTTATTAGGCTGCTATTTCTGTAATAGGAAGGAGCAAAAGGCTTGGACATTTTATGCAGGAAGCAAGTAGCTTTGCAGAAGGCACACTGGCTCCAGAACTTTGGCATAAAGTTGAGCAGCACTGGGTTGCTCTTCAGTGCTTTCCTAGACATCAGAAGCACGGTGTGTCCTCAAGTGAGACCTGAGGCAGGGTTTGCAGTTATTCTGCCCTGCTCTTCCACCAGCAGAAACATCAGCTGCACCCTTCTGGGGACAAGGATACCCACAAGCATAGGCTGGTCTCAACCTGTGCTCCTGTAATGGCAAGCTCTGGCCTGGAGCCTCCACCCTCCTGTCCGGCCGTTGTCACCCAATGAGACATGTGCAGGGCTGTGGACTCTTCCTCGGGGCAGGGATTACCCAGACTAAGGAGTGTTTCTCCTCATTCTGAATCTGTTTTATCACGTCCCGGTCCTGGCTGTAACTTCAAGCAGCTCAGCCTTCCTCTGATAGAGGGAGGTGTGATTTTTAGTGGCCGCTGTTTTCTCTGGAGGCACTTGGAGGATTTAATGAAGATGCTGTGAATCCCCTGAAAAGACACTTCACAGCCTGACCAAAGCTTTTCTTTACCCGTTCCAGACTTCCAAAATTATGCTAAAAATGTGGAGTGTCAGCACCACCTACATTTCCATCATTTCCTGATGCTGGCTGTGCAGTGCAAACTACTGGGATGTAGCTCCCAGGCGAAGGAATCTCAATTTCTCCTGTAGGAAATGGAAGGCAGGTGTGTTTAAGTTTGGTTTTTGACCTTAAGCACTTTAACTGATGAAAGTAAAACTTCAGAGATGTATTAGATGAGTGGGGCCACTTCAAACTCAGATGTGGACAACCCCAAAGTAGGCATGGACAGTCTTTTTCATCAGAAGTTACCAGTTCAGTGCCTTTTCTGTTCCTTTTTACCTTTCTGCACCTTTATCTTAGGGAAAACACTGCCTTTCCCCTCACCTTGGCTTTTTTCTTTCATCTTCTGTTACCTTGCAGCATCTCCCAAGTACTCAGTGGTTTGGTAATTGTGCTAACGGCCTTGGTGGCTTCATAGCATTTATCTTTTCTAGCACAACTAAGGAACTGCATTTTGCAAGCGTCTCCTTGGCTGTTTTATCTCTAGCCAGCTTCCTAATTTCACTTCTAAATTAGACACTCTTGCTTGGTAGAAGGGGGTATTTTTTCAAAGAAGCTTATGTAAACTCTTTTGAGGCTGTGTTAATTGTATTTACTTCTGTAATTAATGGGCTCACTCCGGTTTTGAATGATTCCTGCCCTGCTAGTAAATGCTTCACATTCCTTTTAGCCACTTCTCTGCTGATGAACAAGAAAATGAAATTACTTCATGTTTGTGAAAACTTCTTCCTGTCAACTTTATTCCCTTTTTTCTCTTCATTTGGAAAAGCTGGAGATCTTTGAGAGGGTTTCTGTGAAACCAAACGCATCCCTTCACATTCCTGGCATATTTCCTTTTCAAGAGTTAGGGTATTATGTCTACATAAAGTCACCTACTTCATGGGTGGATTTTAGGTGTCATATAAAGGGCTAACTTTATCGTTCTGCAAATACTTCTGTAATAACCTCACTTGTTATCCTCCGTCAGTCTGGTCTTTACTGTGGAGACAGCAGAACACTCATGGGATACTGCAGAGCATGCTTCTTGATCCTGATCTGATGTTGACCTTCATTCCAACCTTGGGCAAAGCAATTGTCTGCTTGGCCTCTCTGTTCTTTGTTTCCTGGGTGTTTAGATGCTAAGAAGTCCATTGATGATGCTGGGAGAGTCTTTTCCTGAGCAATGGGGGCTGGAACTAGATGATCTTAAGGTCCTTTCCAACCCTAACTGTTGTATGCTTCTATGTTGCAGAGTACTTTCCTGGAGAAACGTACAGACTTTGTCAATGAAACCAAAAGAGTGAGCTAGGCTGAGATCCATTCTGTTCAATGATTCTATGAATTAATGGAAGCAATATGACCTTGAGGATTTTATCAGCATCCGGTACCCTGAATTCATGTACTCTGAGAATGGCTAGGAAAAATCTTTGCTGGCTTTCACACTTGGAATCTTCTCTTTTCTTCTATTTAGGGGTTTCTGCTTGGAGCTCATGGGTCACAGCTTTGCTTTGTATCCTCAAAAGAAGATATTATCACTGCAATTGGACTCAAAATGTGTGGAGAGATGCCTACTTTGTAACTGGTAGGCAGCTGAAATTCTTTAACTTGGTTGGGCCAGGAAATAAGAGGGAAAACTTGTTTAAATTACCCAAAGTGTGATCTACAAGGTTCAAAGTATTTTGGTTCAATCTGAAACAAAACTTGAAAGTTCCATTTCAGATTCCCTGAGCAAATGCAATGCAGACTCTCCACCCCAGCTGCCACACAGTCAGGTGAACAATAAAGAGTATCTGTTTTCACTTCCATGGCTTTATAACTAAGGAACGATTCTGTTTGTGGGAGAAAACTGATTTTAGCCACATCCTAAGAAATTAAGGTATAGGCAATATTGAAGCTTCTAATTTTGTTATTTTTTCCCCTGAGAATGCAGCTGTCACAATGGTTTTGAATGGACTTCCAAATAATGCACTGCTTCTGGAAAAATTCACCACACTGGAAGGCAGATTCCTTTTTTCTGTCACTTGCATGGTAACAGAGGGAAGAGTTATTAGGGTGTAGTGAAGTGGGGGTCAATCTCTTCTAAGGCAAGAGGAAACGGCCTCAGGCTGCACCAGGGCAGGTTTAGATGAAGATGAAGAACAAGTCCTTCCCCAAAGGGTGGTCAGGCCTTATAACAGGCTGCTCAGGGCCGTGCTGGAGTCACCATCCATGGAGGTGTTTAAAACCCATGTAGATGTTGTGCTCAGGTTCATGAGTTAGTGGTGGCCTTGGCAGTCCTGGGGTAACAGTTGGACTTGATAAACTCAGAGGTCTTTTCCAACCAACTTGATTCTATGATTCTATTAATAGTCAAATCAAATAGATCTGTTCCTTAGGGATACGGGGAACTGGACCCAGAAACACCTATTCTCTAACCAGTTGACTTGTGGGCAACTATTGCTTGTTCTTCTTCATCAGTGCTCATCTTGCTAGACTTGGATGAGAGCTTGACCTTGGTCACCTACCAGTGGGTCTTGCAGGGGAAAGCGTTTCTGAACTTTGTACTTACCTACTCATCACCAAAGCATAACTCAGTGGCTCAGAAGGGGAATCTGATCTGGTCAGATCTTCTGGGAGTAACACTATGGCATAGGCAGGGGTGAGAATGTCCCCCGCATGCCTGCTGCTGGAGCCAATTTGGAGTATGAATTTAGCTTGGCAAAATCTGAATGGTGCTCATTTTTGTTGGGACTTGTTGAGAGGCAGTTCGGGCTGAACTGGAATCCCATCCCAGGCTCCTCGTGCTGGCTGCCAAGATTTGCCATTGTAAACAAGTTGCACAACCTAAGATGCTTTTGGTAGATAAAGTGGGATTCCTGTTGTCATTTATGTCCCCATTACCTAGAGGTGCTGAGAAGCAGACCCTGTTATTCTCTCTGCACAAGAGACATACTAAGGCTGTTTCTGGTGTTAATATTAAATATTCCAGAAGAAAAGCTCTGTAAAGGTGTGAAAAGTTCAAAGTTCAAGTATTGCCTCATCTGAGCAATTTCCTTCCAAATCAAGGGCTGTGCAAGAGTAGCCAGATTTAGGTGTTTAGATATGGTTACTCATAAAAGGTGGGGAATGGGGGGAGGAGGATGAGGAAGAAAGGATCACAGAATGAAACCTGCTTTTGCAAAAGTCGCTGGAGTGAGCTGCCAGGTTTCTGACTCATTCTCCTCATTGGATTTAGGCTGCAATGGCGCAGGCTTCTGCACTTCCTGCAGATGCACTGGGAGTAGTGTTGGAATTGGGTGCCCACAGGGAGTTTGCACAGCACCAGGACAAACTGTCCCTCTGTCTCCAGCTTAAACTTTTCCCATCACAAATAAACTTTGCCTCTTGCTTCAAGATTTTCCCTTACCTGGTCCATGAGCTCTTCAGGACTGGCTCCAGCAGCAATGGGTAGCTGCATATGCTGTGCTCACCCAGGGGCCTGCTCAAGGCATGCCTTTGCTATGGCCTTCTCTCAGCCACTGCTTTTCAGCCATGTATGTTTAAGGTAATCACCAAATTAGAGATGAATTCATTCACATGCCTGACATTGCTATCTGAATTAATATGAATCTGCCTCACCATGAGCCAGATATGGTTGGGGCAGACGTGAATTGGCAATTCTTGTAATTCAAAATTGCTTTGCCTGCATGGTATGTGCACATATAGAGAGGTCTCATCTCTGACGTGGATGGATGTGAGCAGAGACCCATCCAGAGCTCTCTTAAAAAGACCTCTCAAACCAGACAGCCTGGCAGTCCAGGTGCTGAGCCATAACACCCTGTGCAGACATGCCTTGTCCTGCGTACCTAAGAGCAACTCCAAGCCTTTTTTTCATCCCTAGGGCTTGACTAAACTCTTCAATTCCAATCTCTGTAATTCATGGCATAGCAATATGGTGCTGTGGTATCTCTTTCAGCTTGATAAAGCAACCCCTTTCACCTTGACCTCTTGCGAAGCAAGCAGCAACTTGTGGTTCCTTCACTGGGTGTCAGTGGAGTTCTCTGCCATTCTGAATGTGGTAAGGCTTGAAGTGACCCATCACAGTGCAGACAAACTAAGGCAAATTTTCACCTTATTATGTCCTTTCCTCCCTCACTGCTGGTTATTTAACAGGGGACACCCCAGAAGAGGTGTATTCAGTACACTAACAAATGAGCAGCCAGTGCAGCCTTTGATCATAGCATCATAGTGTCACAAACTGGTTTGGGTTGGAAGAGACCTTAAAGCTCATCCAGTTCCAACCCCCTGCCACGGGCAGGGACAATATTCCACTAGACCAGATTGTTCCAAGCCTAATAGCAAAAGCAAGTGATTGAGACTGCTTCTATAGGGGAACCAATAGAGAAGAGGTTGGATTCCAGGAGATAGGTTTGGATGGAGCTGCAGAGCCATTCTCTGCCTCCCAAAATGCTCTGTGAACTACAGCTCTCTGCCTCATGGTGCCTCCAAAGCTAGATGAGAGACAGCCCTGCATAAATAAGCTGTCTCATGCAAAGTGATCTTTTCCCTCTTTCCCACCTCTTGCTGAGAGTGAAATATTTAGTGATGAATTCCAGCAGCATAAATCTCAGCTCAATAACTCCAAAATCTCTCGCTGCAGTTGCTTGCCAGTTGCCCGGGCTCCAGCCCTGGAATGGGTCTCAGCTGTGAATTTCCTGCCTTCAGCTGCAGGATTCTCAGAGAATTCTTCATGGCACAGGGACAAACACACCATGACCTGATTTATGGGTTGAGGGTCTGTTTCTGCCCTCCACGGTCGGGCAGAAAAATGAACAGGAGTTAGTGTGAAGTGGTGGGAGTTTGCATGTGTCCAGAATGTCTGCGTGGTGATGGCCAAAATTCCTGAACATCTAAAATGAGATCAAGTTGCCTTCAACAAGCCCCCATCGGTGTGAAGATACGCTGTGTGCGGGAACACCATCATCTGAAGGACACAATTCCTGGCTCCTAACTGGCTGGATTTTCTCCTCCCTTTCCCTCCAGCATGGAGACATATAGGCAAAAGCAATAGAACTCCATCAAGTGCTGCCAGATGTAAGGATGGCACCTCTGGCTTAGGAAATACCTGAGCAGCAGATAACTGGAATCTGGAGAAGTGTTTTGAGATGGGTTCTTTGCATATCTGTGTGTATCTTACTACTTTATGCTTTACCTGTTGCGGGAAACTAGCAAAGAGAAGTGAATATGGGGTCATTCCACAGTCTTCACTGAAGCCTTTAATTTAGATACAGAATTTGGGAGACTAGATTCCCATAGTTGATAGAAAAGGGAAGGTCAAAGGATAGGCTTGTTCTAGAAGCCTGGGGAGGCTTGGCACTTATTTGGAAGTTTAGGATTGTGTGGGAATACCCTTCACTCAGCACCAACATGCCTACATATGTGAGAAGAAATGTCTCTGTGCATCAGCAGATGGAACATCTCCTTGGGAGCTCATCATCTTCTTGCTAGATATTGCAACTAAGCAATGCTCCAGTGGTCTTCCAGGAATTTGGAGGACTGTCGTAAGCCAATTCATGCTGCTTCAGTTCCTTGGGTATCAGCTCAGTTGGGTTCTTTGCTCTCAGTGGACTTCTATTTCTTGGGTTATCTACTTCCCAGAGCTGTGGGTGGTGGCAAGCTGGGCTCCTTCCTGTTGCTTCCCAACCGTACATACTACAGGCTTTTCTTCTTGGTCCTAAGCTTTCCAGGAAGTAGCCCACATCGAACATTTCCTTAGTTGAGAAGTTCTTTCTTTAACTTTCTTCAACTTTCTTCAGGTCACTCTGTGTCTTTTCCTGAACTGGGTCTACTGGTACTAGATCCAGCTTTTCCCTATAAGGAGCCAGTAGGCTCATTCCAGCTGCTCCTACTAGAGCTCTGCAAATCACCTGTTCCTTGAAGTTGGCCCATGAAAGCGAGTTCTGACAATGTTCAGGGTAAAATGGAAGCATCTCTGTTCAAGCTTAGTCTGATTAAAGTCAAGTCATCTGGCCTCAAAGTTACAGTTTCAAGCAGAGGCATTTCTGGAGGGGGAATTAAAATACAAGTAAAAGAAAAGGCTAAATAAAACAGTGATTCCTTGAAATGTTTTCAGGCTTTTGGTGGAAACTATTCACTGAGTTTGCAAATAGTTTTGGTAGGCCCAAAACCCAGGTTTTTTTCAGTGAATAAAATACTCATCCAAAAGTCTCCTCTGCTGCGTCAGTCCCTGCAGAATCCACTGCCTGGTGTTGTCCATGGTTCAAACCCAAGCGAGAGGTGTCTGCTCAGCTCCTCCGCCTGTGCAGACACAGTCTATCCCGGGAAAGCGGTGGAAAAGCTTGGTTTAATCATTCTTCTCGGTCACATTTGAACCCAATCCCTTGCCAGCCTGAATACTTCAGCTACTAATACTTGCTCGATGAATAGCTGAAATGTCCAGAGCAGACAACCTTTAAATGCAGAGCCCTATATTGTGGTTTTCTTCTGTGGCAGCATGTATTTCCTTCACTTTTGTCTGGGCTGTCTCTAGAAACCCCATAGTAATCATGTTATTATCTCTTACTAACTGCTAAGGAATGTTGATGTAGGAAAGACCTGTGCTTTCGAGGCAGGTTAGACAGATTATAAACCTTTATTTCCTTTTTCTGATCATTTGGGCTTGTCTCAATTCATCCATTCTATCTTTGGCCTCCAGATGACTTCTGGGCTTGCTACATACGTCTGGGCCATGCTTCTTTATGGATGAAGTCACACACCTCAGCTATTCTGGGCTGTTCAAGTTACAAGTCATTCTTAAAACTCAGGGCATGTCTGTGGTCATGGGGTGTGCATGGGGGGGGTGGAGTTCATCTGATCTTTAAATCCCATTTTTCTGGGTTGTGTTTTGTTCATCAGTGAGGTGTCTTCAGGTTTTGATAACTTTAACTTCCATGTGGTGACATTTGTCTGTTTGCCTTGGAAAGCATCTCATGGACGCTTTGGAAAGAGGTAGTATTTTGGAGGCTGGAGCAGAACGTTTCTCTGGATGGTTCACAGCCCCTCCGTGCTTGGCACTGGACCCTCCCTTGGCAAAACACCTTCTCCAAACATGTCAAGCTGTGTTTCTTTTAAGGACTACCAGCCCCATCCCAGAATAAACTCCCTTCACCCTGTGATCATCCCTTCCCTGTGAGCAGCACCTTCCTTGGGTCACTTCCAAAATACAATGCAGCAGGGGCTTGTGACCCTGAGTGGGGCTGCAGGTCTGATAGAAATGCAATTGTTGCTATTTGATCTAGCATTGCAAACTCCAACTCAACTGGGCTTGCAGCTGAAAGTGGTCTGAGAAGGGTATCTGGTCCTTAGATGGTACCCACTGCCTCTCTCCCTCATGTACCCATCTCACATCTGGTCCTTAAAACCCCATATTGAGGTGGAGGCATTTTGCTGGTCTCAAATCCAACCTGAAGAAGTTTTGGGAGCTGACTCACCATGTGTGCTCTACCATCCCCAGGATCCGGAGTCATCCTGGCAGGGCTTCAGGGCTGAAGGAGAGAAAACGTTTCAAGTGGGACAGGGGAGGGAGAGGACTGAAGCTGTCTTTCCTCCTCCTCCTCTGCATGCAAGTGCCTTCTGATTCCAGGCCAGGCAAGCCTGGAGCTCTTTTCCTTTTATGTGGAGTCCCATAGAAAGGGAATTCCAAGGAAGGTGAGAAGTGATTTTTTTGTTTGTTAAGAGGTCAAACAAGCAGTTTGAAGCCTGTTAGTGATGTGTTCACACCACCTTAACCTGTTGCTGTAGGCACCTTGCTGTTACAGGGATATAGTTTTGTAAGGAATAATAGTGAAGCTTTGTCAGCAAGCACACGATGAACCCAGACAGAGTCACGATCTGCTCTGAGTGTAGATACAAGAGGTATGCGACTTCAAGACCAGTGCTTCCTTGTGTCTGGCCAGCTTGGAAGAGGGCCAGGGGGATCTCGATTTACATCCATTTATTCAAACTTGGCCATGGCTTGTCACTCCCTAACTTGCTTGGGGTGAAACTAGTTCTGTCAAGCTTTAGAATAATTATTCCACAGGCTTCAGGAGGAACTGGCCCTTTACAAAAATCAGATTCTTGGAGAGCTTTGAACAATCTGTTTAGTTTCGAAGAATGTTTGGTTTCTCTTACTGTGTTTTTCACCTTTTGGTTTTCATTCTTCTCTTTTCCTCTCTTTGTAGTTTCTTTTCTTTCTGAAGTTAAAACGAGATGAGGAAAAGGTGACCAAACTGCCCTGTTTTCCCTTTTTAGTCTCACAGAAGAAAATGCATGCAATAACAATGTACTGGCAGGATAAAGCTGTTGC
Source organism: Psilopsiagon aurifrons (assembly GCA_025447955.1). NCBI lineage: Eukaryota > Metazoa > Chordata > Aves > Psittaciformes > Psittacidae > Psilopsiagon > Psilopsiagon aurifrons. The sequence continues at coordinate 24,899 of JAOEHY010038481.1, forward strand.
TCAGTGGGAGCATTTGGATTGGGGGAATAGCGGTAGCTGCTGCTTTTTGAAAGCCATTGCTCTGCATCTTGCACCATTTGGGACATGTGGAGCCTGTAAGAGATGGTACATCGCTCCAGCTTCTGTAAGGACATTTACTGGCAAAACCTGCTTTGCAATTGCACCTGAAAGATTTGATCCATCCACAGCTTCAGCATCTCTTATTAGTACATCTTAGTTCAAACGGTGGCAAGGGACTCTCTTCCTTTCTTTCTGTGTACTTGCAACAGGACTTTCTTACAGTGCCTGTTGTTGCAATACCAGAGGAAGGATCTGCTCCCCAAAAGCAGTGTTGAAGGGAAGGTAAACCTGTGACAAAGCATGTAACTGTCCTTAGGCTTTGTAACAGGATGACTATGTTCCCTCTACCCCTTATGTTTGGACAAATGGCATTTATTTCCAGTGGGGATATATTTAGGGAAGGTAGCAAACTGAGTCATACTAATCATCTGCAATTTGGGTGTTCTGAGTGTGTATGAACAGCTGGACTCCAAATCCCTTTAGACTATAATAGGAGTTGAAGGTCACTGGCATGTCTTTAGGAAGGTAATTTCCCCCAACTTCTAGTAAGAGCTTGAATTTTTAGCTGTGACCTCCATGTTACTGAAACCCACCATTGTGCGTGTTTCTTCTTTACCTCTTCCTGCAATGGCTGCATGAAGAGCCACTGGTTTCATGACAGAAATGATCTGGTTTATTTCCTTCAGAAACAGTCCTGCCTAAAAAAGGGAAAAATCCTTTGATTTGAAATCCTTCATCTTGATGTGTCTCTTCTCTTGAAGTTGGTCATCTGCTTACTCCCTGCCACTCAATATAAAGCATCCTGTGCATAAATATTGTTCATACCTTCTCCAGTCCCTTGGGCCTTGGTTTTCAAATTAGTCTGAAATCTGCCAGTGGCACCCTAATGAACATAAACAGTTCCAAAAACCTTAATTTTCTTAAACCCTAAACATTCTTAAAATCTGCCAAAGCAGGATGAAAAGAAAATTATGACCTTCCCTTTGAAACCTACATTTGGAGCCGGTTGCTCCTGCCTCCAATATTAGGAGCAAAAAAATATCCCAACCATCATCCCAATCCATAAATCAGAGAGGATTTAGTTGGAGAATAAACTCTATTTAGGGTGGGAATTTAATTTTCTGTGGAAAAACTATAATGTTAGCCAAAGAAAATCCTCTATAAAATATGGCACTGGTTTTCTTCAGGCTCCTATTTTCTCCTTGGGGTGAGGCATTTCGCCAGGTCATCTTCCATAATGCATCGCTTAGCGAGGGGTAGAGGCATGGTAAGAATTCCTGGTTGTTGAGCACTGACAGATGTAACCTGGTATGAACTTCCCCTTTTCTATATGAGGTAGACAGAAGTCTGGTTTCGGGTGAGGGTTTTTTTCCTTTTTTTTTTTTTTTTTTTAAGCTTTCATAGTCATAAGGTACATGATTTCACATATAGAAAGGGAAGGAAACCTGATCGTTCCTCTCCAGGGTAAACAACTTTCTCCTCACTATCTTAAAGAGAGAAAAATCTTTTCAGCTCTTTCCTTCTGAAAGCCAGGCTGCTTCTTTGGGTGCCCACATAGCAACTAAAACATCTGTTCTTTATGTGACTGGATCTGAAAACGGTGGGTGAGTTTGCTAGATGGAAGTAAAATGAAAGAAAGTAGGTTGGGTCCCTGCTCTCAACCCCTCCTGGCAACCTCCATGCATTCAAAACCCACAGGCTGAAACCCATGTTTGTAACTTATCCTTTTCTGAGCTATTTTAGTAGCTAACGTTATTAGTGTTAGGATAATTAGAGGCATTCCAGCTCGATAATGGATTCCATTCTGGGAGACATGAGTTTGCTTAGCCCTGGGCTTCAGTCAGCTAGAGTTTCCCAAATTGAATGGAAGCTGAAGATCCAAACTTCCTTGGGGTGAAGAATTTTATTTGCGTTCCAAAGCCTTGTCTATCCCAATTTCCCTTCAGGATTTCCAGTGTTTCTGACACTCACACAGCCTCTGAGTTTGTAGCACCATTATGGACCTGCTGTCCTGTAGCCCTTCTTGGTAAGACATTGACCTTTGCAGGTGACCATGATTGGTGGTCAACAGGGTGATCTCAACTACAGAACCCATAGTTTCTTGTAGCAGGAATGAGAGGAATCAGTGAGGTCGTGGAGCAAAAAGGAGTCTGATGTGGGCAAAACAGAGCTGTGGTCTGCTCCCTCCTGCCTTGGTGGTGGGCTGACTCAGTCTGATCCCAACCAAGCTTCATCTTCTGGGAGGCTTATAAGCCAGGGGGAAGGGTCTGATGGTTTTAATTAGCATCATTTTGCCCAGGTTAAGCTTCCCTCCAGTTTATGCTGGTGGGGTTTCTCTGGGTGCTGATTTACCCCTTTACTTGTGAGAGGTAACACTGAAGGAGTTGGATTTAGGATAGTCTCCTGGTGCTGGGGTTTGTGCGCATCCCTTGGGAACGCAGCAGGGCTGCTAGCACTGCAGTCTCCCAGCTGGAGCCAGCTCCACCAGCTTGGAGAGAGAGATTTTTCAGTTCCCAGCTTACAGCACTGCCAAGCAGAAGGTAAAGTCATGAGAAGGATGGGAGGGGGTAAGCAGGGTGGGAGGGAGCTCTGTCTCTAACCAATTCCACCTGTTCCTGTGCACACAGACTTGCTCTAATTTCTGGCCATCTGTATTTTTACTTTACGCTCTGCCTTAAAGTCTCCTCCGAAAGGCTTTTTAAATTATTTTCCCAGCCTCCTCCTTGCAGAGGGAGCAGCTGATTAGTGGCTCCCCCTATTTAATTTTCCTATCTGGACTAATTATTTCTCTTGATGGTCTATTTATCAGGCTGGTTTCCCTTCTGGGCTGTTTTGCTCTGTGATGCTTTTCCAAAGAGGGGAGGAAGGGTAAATAAAAACCAGACAAGCAAAGTAGATGCAACTCCATCTACGTTGTTTCTTATTAAAATGAATACTAAATCCTTGGGCCACCCCTCTCCTCCAAGGAGCTCATCTTCCCCTTACTTTTAGTGGTTTCTTACCCCATTGTTAGCCATCCTCTCTGTTTCCACGTGGCTGGGACTTCTGTACAGTGTTACCTGCCCTGCATTCCAGTGCTCTATAAGATCTTGGGTCTGCTGAAATATTCAGTCTCACAGACTTACGTCACACTCCTGTTGTGTTCTCTGAGCCTCAAGCCCACCAGGAATATGAGGTCTCATAACAAAGCAGGGTCTCTACTATGGATTTCCTACTTAAAGGGTAAGGTATTGTTCAGAAGCTTACTGGATGCTTCCATATCTCCCTTCCCTTCTGTGTCTAGGGACTGAACTACACAAGCAGCTTTTTCTTCCTTCAACAGATTTTGAACTTTACAGGTACATGTACCCGAAGTGGAACGTTTTACTCCACTGATTAAGATACGGTCCAGGGACACGGCAGTTGAATTTAACACACTGTTCAAGTTTGAGAAGAATGGGATCTAAACATGGGTCTCTTTCTTACTAGTGTGTCTGATGTCTGAACAAAGCCAAGATAGCAAGGGATTTTTCTGTGTAGTGAAGAGCCAGACTCATGGAGAAGGCTACTGAATGAAAGTACTGTAGGCCATAGGTTCCTCTAGCTGGTAACATGGATCCCTATGTCATCTTAGTAAAGTGAAAGCCTTCTTCTCTCTTAATAATATCTACTAACTTCACAGCTCGTTGAAGTCCAGTTTGTAAGGGCAGCATTTTTTCATGTATCACCTGCACTGTTAAAATGAGGACTCTGAGGCTGTGAGTTGCCCCTGGCTGTTGGGGACCCATTGCACCATCCCTAGTGTGGTCAGGCAGGGAGCACTTGTACTTGAAGAGAAGCTAGCACTGCCCAGATTGGGTAAGTCTACACAGCACAAGGAGCTTTTTGTGCTACACTAGAGTGAGAATGAGTACCACAAAACAGGACAGGCTGAGTGAACAGGAATCTCCAGGACCAATATGAAATGCCTTTAGAGACTATCTTCCTTCAGATGATTTTCACAGAACATTCCATAAACACTTTAGAGCAAGGGTTGGGGTAAAAAGACTGATTTCTCAGACAATATTCAGCCATATGAGCAAGGATTCCTTATCCAAAGTGCTCTATCACCCATCAGATGCACTACACTGTCTGAGGACCCTCTGAGGGGGGAGATGCCTTCCAGTCACTCCAGCAAGGAATGATACAGCTTTGCTTTCCTCTAGAGGAGATCCATGCTGGATGAAGCTGAAAGTCCCTTGAAATAAACCCAGAACACATGATTCTGTGAAATACCTTTTCCTGAAGTCCTTATGTTTATGAAGTACACTTCAGGAAGTGCTCATGTGGAACAGGTTATTTTAATTCTAGTAGCCTCAGAGCATGGGCTGTCCAACCTCAGTGCTTGTACTGATTTCCTTTTTCAAGGCAAGTGGAACTGGGAGCTCCTGAAGGGGCAGACGTAATGCAGCCATTTGGTCAGTCCCGATTGTTGGAGCAGAGAGCCCCAAGGATCAGAGCTGAACTCAGCTCTTGTAATTTTGGCTCATTTTACTTCATGAGAAGAATTGTGCAGTAAATGTCTTCTTAAATCTGTTCAAAGGCAAATGCCTCAGTACTGCAGAATTTCAACATCCCTTGCTGGACTTCTTTTATAACGCATCATATGGACCATGCATGTAAATACCTAGTTCTGCTGTCGATGACCTGAGCAAATGAACGCCATAGATTATGAGTTGCTGTTGCTCTTTTACTTTAATCTTCTTAACAACATAATTTGTCAGTGTTTTAATAATCTCTCCTTTCCTGACATGCTTCAGAGGAAACTTATTTTTTACTTCTACTTTACAATATACGGAATGCTGATGATTTTATAAAGGTGTGTGATACTTCTTGGTGGTTAGCAGGCTCATTCATCTTAATTTCTTTTTTGTACAAAGGTCATAGGACCATAGAATCATAGAATAGTTAGGATTGGAAAGGACCTTAACATCATATAGTTCCACATCTCCCACTAAACCAGGAAGCCCAAGGCTAACCTGGCCTTGAACGCCGACAGCGATGGAGCATTCACAACTTCCCTGGGCAACCCAGTCCAGTGCCTCACCACCCTTACACTAAAGAATTTCCTCCTCATATCCAATCTAAACTTCCCCTGTTTCAGTTTGAACCCGTTACCCCATGTCCTATCACTGCAGTCCCTAATG
>JAOEHY010038481.1:30223-81414 GCA_025447955.1 Psilopsiagon aurifrons
GGGGCAGGATCACCTCCCTCGACCTGCTGGTCACGCTCCTTTTGATGCAGCCCAGGATACGGTTGGTTTCTGGGCTGTAAGCACACACTGCAGCCCCCTCATGTTTATTTTTCCATTGCCCAACACCCCCAAGTCCTCCTCCTTGGGCTGCTCTCAATCTCTTCTCTGCCCACCCTGGAGCTGTGCCTGGGATTGCTCCGACCCAGGTGTAGGATCTTGCACTTGGTATGGTTGAACTCCATCAGGTTGGCACCAGCCCACCTCACAAGCGTGTCAAGGTCCCTCTGGATGGCATTCCTTCTCTCCAGCGTATCAACTGAACCATTAACTCCTGTCAGTCGTCTCGTGCTCTGTCAAGACAGAGTGACTGCAGCAATGGAATCATTACTGTTCATTAGTGAATACAGTGGCAATATAATCAGCTTCATATCTCTTCCTACCTGATGTACCATTTGGTTTTGATTTTAATTTACTGCAGCTAATAGTAATAAGGAAAAGAAGATAGTTTCTTGTGCTGCCAGTAGTTATACTGGGGAATGCTTTATGGTGGGATGCTGTAGATGCTTAAAGTTTGCTTGGGTTCACAAATCAGCTGGCAAATGCAAGGCAGAGATGTTCACAAGAGATGTCTTCATCCTTGGAGGTGTTCAAGAGTCAAATGTGTAAGTCCTGATTAACCTGATTTAATTAGGCATGCTTTGAGCAGGGGTTGGACCAGGTGACCTGAAGACACCCTCAGGAGTGCCCTGTTATAAGAAGCTGGGAAAGTATTGTAGAGAATATTGCCTCAAGTCTGATCCTGTTTTTAAAATTTCCCTCCCTAATTCCTTAGCTCTTGACCAGTGTCAGAGACAGGGTGCAGGGTGAAAGAGTCCCTTGGTGGGCTCAGATTGGGTTTTCTCTCTTTATTAGTCTGGAATTGTACATCACAAATGTTGCTGGTTGTCAAAAAGTTTGTTCCATTAAATTCATAAGCAGGATAATATATTTAAACCAGACTTCTTTTGTATGATTAAGCATGTACATATAAACACACACACTGCAGCATTGTTCCTTTGAGATTTCTTCCATCTTCTTATTCCTGTCTTTGGGGCAATATGTGAAGATCCTTTTCTTTTTATAGAGCTAAGCCAGACAAATCCAGTTCCCACTGAACTAAAGAAAAGGCTGCTTATGATTCCTAAAGCTTGTCTATGTTTTCTGTTTCCCAGCAGTACCTCACTTTTGAGTTCCTTCTTTAGAAAGGTGGGCAAAGATAGCAGTGAGTGGCTTTATGCTCTATCTGGGGTGTGAAAAATCACCCTCAGATAATTAGGCTTACTTCTTAAATGTACTGATTTTATGACTGTGGCAATCTCTGCTTAGAGCAATGTCCAGCTTCCAGAACAGTCCTGTTGAACAGGACTGAAGGTGGTCTATAACCTTCTTTTGAGAAGTGGGTGTTTGCACTGCTGGGTGATGAAGAAAGGGCTGTTAGGGGTGAGTCAAGTAACAATGTATGGGGGAGCTCAGCTATAAATGCCATGATATCTGCTCTGTTTCTTTTCTCTGTTTCCCAATCATACTGGAAAACAGTAGGGCCTGAAAGGAGCTTGCTTGATGTGCACAGCCAGCTCTTCAGCCACAAGTTAACTTCTCTTTTCAGCTTGCCAAGGAATGCCAAACTGGCGCTTGGCCTGGTCATTATAGACATTAGAAATTAGGATTCATAGACTCGTAGAACAATTCAGGTTGAAAAGCACATCTGGAGGTCATCTAGCCCAAACCTGTGCCCAAACTAGGCCTAATAGATCAGGTTGCTCAGGGGCTTTTCCAGTTGAGTCTTGAGCACTTTCAAAGGTGGAGTTGGCCCCACTTCTATGAAAGTGTTCCAACATTTGACCTGTCATGGTAAACCCAAAGAAGTCGTTAAATATAATCAGGGCTTCCAGTGCTTTAACATGTGCCCATAGCCTTTTGTCCTGTCACTGTGAACCTCCAAAAAGAGTCTGTTTTGTGTATCCCCTGATGAGGTAGCTGTTAGGAGCAGTAAGGTCTTGCCTGTCCCTTCCCTTCTTAAAGCTGTCCACAGAATCACAGAGAAAAGAATTTCTTCCTTATATCCATCCTCTAAATCTACCCTCTTTAATCTTAAAACCATTACCGCTTGCTCTATCAGAACAGGCTCTGGTAAAAAGTCTTGCTCCATCTTTCTTTTAAGTCCCCTCTAAGTATTGGAAGGCTGCAATAAGGTATCTCAGAGCTATAGCTGGCTCTCACAGCCTCTCCTCACAGGGCAAGTGCTCCTGAACTCTAATCATCCTGGGTCTTCCACTGGCCTCTCTTCATGATGTCTTTGTCTTTCTTACACTGGACATGGTTCTCTACCCATGGTCTCAGAAGTGCGAGGTGGAAGGGAATGCGTATGTCCTTGGACCTGCTGCTTCAGGCTCACTAATCTGGCCCAGAATGCAAATTCCACTGGAATTCACACCAAATGGATTTGGCTTCAACAAATAAGTGCTCTGTTTACAAGAATTCAAGGAACAAACTGTTTGGGTAGGCAGTTTCCTCATTGATAATCCCTGCTGTAACATGCTCATAACGTGAGATTCAGTAATTCTTGAGGTAGCTTTAGCTCTGCTTTGGATTCTTTGGAAAATCAAGAAACCTCTCTGCTTTTTCCTCACTGTGTGAGCAGTAATGCTTTTTTTGCTTGTCTATGGAGATTCTGAGTGTATAGAGCTGGACTGAAAGACATAGAGTCCTACTTCAACCTGGGGAATCCACAATGCAAATGTAACCAAAGACATGAGTAAAACGATTTCCACTGGGATGCCTCTGGCTGTTGCATGTGGTGCATTTGTGTGACACGTGAAGATGTGGCTGCTCTAACAGAGCCTGGAAGTGTGTATTCACAATCACATACTGTGAACCAGCCTGGATCTTCCTGGAAAAATAGTCTATTTTTTTGTTTAGCCATAAAAAAGAAATATATAAATCCAACAACCTCTTTTGTTCCGGAAACCTCTGGGTATATTAAGCGAAACCAGATACTTGAGGGTGGGGGTGCTGGGGGAGAAAGGAATACAGGAAAGCAATCAAAATCTACTGGAGGAATTTCTCCTCTCTGGAAGAACATAAACCAGTAACAGAATGTAAACAACCCGCCATATGTAACTTGTAAATCAGAAGTAAAAGGAACAAGCTCCCAGCAGGCCATTGTGAACGGTTGGCTGTTGAGTCCTTTTATTTTTGTTCTTCTTGTTTGATTCAATTCTGAATTTGTCATTCTTTTCCCTCCTCTTCCCGCTCCCCCAAGATGAACCACAAGCCAAGCTCTTCAAGCCTGGCCTCCTAAGTGGTGCCTGAAATACTCACAGAGTATGAATTTAGCAGTGGCTGAAGCACAACGTTTAACCAGGGCTGACAACGGTTCCTCCTGAAATCATGCCGGCGGCATTAGTTGCTTGGGACAAGGCTGAATTCTCTTCCCAAACTAATCAGTCACCTTTGCTGGTGGGTGTATGAGCTGGGAAATTGTTTTCTTGCTTATTTAGTCTATAGGGAGTGGCATGGTTGGAGAGGAGAAAGATACCTCTCTTTAAAGACTCTTGGGAGTATAAGTTTCTCAGATTGACAACAGCTTCAGTCTTTAACAAATATAAAGCAGCTCTAATTAGAATCATAGAACGGTTTGTGTTGGAAAGGACCAGCCCTCTGATTCCAGCCCTCTGCCAGAGGCAGGAACACTTTCCACTAGAAGACCCTAGAAGACCTCCTTTCTCCCCAGATCCCTTTTCTAACTAAGGAGAGAAAAAAAAATAGGCGCAGGATTTTTAACAGCAAGTCAAAGTCTGATCTATCGAGCTGTTGGTCTTGTGGAGCAAAGTGGACTCCAGGGGATTGAAGAGGCCAAGTTTGATGCCCTTCACCAAAATATCCACCTGCTTCTTCTTGATTTACAACCACATCAACTCTATGCAGCCTGGATGTGAAGCTAAGCCCTGGGAGGCAGGATGGGTTTGGCTGTGACAGACAGACCTATCCAAGATATGTTTTGTCCTACAATATATTTGTGTGTTTTTCCAAAGGATAGAAAGCAGGAAATTTCCAGAAAAAAAAAACTTATTTTCTTATTTCTTCACTTTTATGTTGCACAATATCAGATATACCTTTTGTTTCTAGCACCTGTGCCTTGATCTCAGTACATCTGCATTTGCAAGATGGGCTCTGATCTCTGAGAATAAAGCAAATTAATGGTAGTGTAATAAGAACAATGTTTTGCCTTTTTAATGCCCACAAAGAGCAAACCGAGTCTATAAACACAATGTCCTGATGACAAAGGCTACAAGAGATAACTTCTTTTTACTTTTCTCCTGTGTTTAAATGAACAAAGCCCTCTCATTGTTTGTTGTTGTGAAATGGGGCTAATGAAGAGGCAAACCATCCCCTGGAACATTTAGGGACTTCACCTCATATCCATTTCAAATACACCTGCCTGTAGCTGAGCTTGCAAGCAAAGTTTAGACAGGGAGCATGGTTCATTTGCATGATTTCATCTCTTCCCCTAAAATGTGGGCATTTGTAGCAATTTGTTATAATAGTGATGAGCACTGATGCTTTCTGGTACCAGGCGCTGCTCTGTCAGTGGCATGGTTGCAGCTTTGGAAATCTCCCCACGCACTGCTGGGTGTTTAGGATCACTGCCTGCTCAAGGCAATTCTGAAACTTCATGCAGATTTGTAAAGGCTTTCTCAGAGCCTTGTCTGCCCTTATCATGACATGAACATCATGGTCCTGTCAAGGCTGCGCATGAGATTAAAGGTGGGATGGGAAGCAGGATGGTGAGGGGCTCATCAGACCCATCTCGTTTAAAACTAGAAAGGTCATTTACCTCATGGGCTGCTGGAGGTAGCGGACTGTGACAGGCTGCAGATGAAATCTAAGAGCATGCTTATGCTGCTCTCTCCCTCCAAGCTAGCTGTTTGAATGGCAGGGTTGAAAGAAATCAGCATCTTCCTTGCTCATCTGAAAGATGGAGCCACTGGGGATGGCTTCAGATTCTGTGGGAACAGCATTGCTCTTGCCCAGTGCTGTTGAGATGGAGCAGGATTAAGAGACTGATGTTTTTGAGGTGTAAACAGAAGTTAAGGGGCTGAAGCCCAGCTGGGGCTGTATCCTCCAATGGAGACATGCAACAGCTTTTCCTCTCCATCTTTCTGTTATGGACCAGGTCCTATAAGTGGTTTCTCAGATGATGGTAGCAGTGATGAGGGACTGTGTGCGTATGAAATACATACACCAGAGCTTGCAACAAACCCAGAGAGGGATTAAGTGCTTAGATAGTGTTGAGGTTCAAACCATGGAGTCTGACACCCTGCCCTTATCACTTGTGTCTTTGGTGCTGCTGTGTGCTGAGCAGAGCATGGAAGCACAGGGAGCAGGAGAGGTAGGCAATGGGGCTAAATCAGTGCTGCTGTCTGTGAAGACCAGTATGTGCATCTTCAGGACAAGACACAACACTCCTCAGGCTCCAATATCTCTGCTGAAGAGCACCTAATTAAGATCAGAGCAGTTGTGACACCACAGCTACGCTGAGGTTAGAGGAGATAAGGGGGAAAGCACAGAACAAATGCTGTTATTGCTCTGGCCCTTGCTGCTGAGATGTGTTTTGCAAATCTTGTGGGAAATATCTGCTTTTACTGACATTTCTGCTTTGCTGGAGCCTGTTTTTTCCCTAGTGTCAGTGTGGGGATAGTGTCATGTTGGCACAAAAGCAAATCTGATTTGGAAAGGCCCATGCTGAAGAAGTTAGAAAATGGAAGAGGAAAGTTGTGGTTCAACCAAACGTCACAAATGTGAATGATATGGGGTATTTTGGCAAGTCAGTTAAGGTCTGTAATACTAAAAAAATTATTATCCAGTATATTTTTATCTTAAAAACTTCATTAGAAGTTCTGTTTGAACTGACTGTTTTGTGGAAGAAATATAGTATTTTTATCATTTTTTTGTTAAATGGGAGACTAAAGCAATATAATCACAGCAATTTTCTTAATTGATTTGAACTTGACAAGCTATATCAATAAACTTGAATCAGCTGCTTTTAGCCAAAAGTTGAGCTGAAATGTATGACCTGACCCTAACAAGAAGCGTTATGAAAGTTCAGACCTAATTCAAAGTAGCTTGGCCAGTACATGTGAGCAGTGGGGAGAGGACTTCGTGTAAGAGGTGGTGTGGAAATCCATGTTCCCTTCTTGGGTGTTATTCATGCGGATGCTGTGTAACCCATTACTCAGACAAACATTTTTCGGTCCACTGGGGTCTGTTCGTGATCCTATGATTATCTAGAGGAAAATACAAAGTTCCTGGTAAAGTCTTTCAGATGGTGCAATCCTGGCAGAGAGGTCAAGTATGGACAGGACAGTTATACGAGGTGATTGTGATGACTTGGTAGAAACATCTTCTCTTGATTGTGTTAAGGCAGCCAAGGGCAAGTTTACACTTTGAAAGAGCTTATGAAAGGAGACGATGTCTTGGAAGGCAACAGCTCTGGGAAAGCTTGGGATTAACAGCAGATAACAGACTGCGTGTATACAAGTTACTGTAAAGAGCAAGAATTGGTCAACAACCCGCTATGCCTGTGGTGGCTGGAAAACTGATGAGGACAAAGAATGTGGCAAAGGATGCAAACTGGGGGATGAGCTTTTGAACTGGGAGGACAGTTAAGTCCCAGGACAGACTGCGGGTGGGTTGGGGAATCTGCATCCTGAAGGATTGTGATATCTTGCAGGGAAAAATGGGCAAGCAAGTGGTCAGCTGAGTATTCCCAGATCCTCCGGGCTTGGAGCCGGCTGGCTTTGCCTTCAGAGAAGAATGAATTTCCTGCCTTGGATGTCTTTTCTTGTCCCTGTGGAAATAAGGGGTGTTTGTGGGTGTCATTGTCTGAAAACCAGTTTAGCCAACTGAAGTGTTACAGTAAAATTTGTCAGAGATATCGGGAATGCCATGGGATTAATATTCTCATTGGAAAAGTGAGTTTTCTACATTAACTTTATTTTTTAAGGAACTTTTTTTGGATGCTCAAAATATCCAGGTATTCTTTTTTTTCCCCACTACATTCTTTGAATGTTGAAATACACTTTTCTTTCTCTTCCTTTCCAGAAGATAATGAACTTTTTGAGCTATGTTTATAGGAGTAAATTAGATATGCCTGGCATAGTTTTCTGGTCGTGAAATCTGTGTCTGTGCTATTGAGCTCTCTCATCTTTTGCAACAGGGTGGCTGCATCCCAGCTGCATATTGGGAACGGTCCCTTACTCAGACTGGTTCCTGTTCAGATGTTGTTTGCAAAAGCATCATCTGACCTAGCATAAAACTGTGCCAGAGACCACTATATGAGCATAATGGTATAGATAGTGGTGTTTCGGTGCCTGAAAATGCTCCTAACACTGACTTACTAATGCAAATGTAGCCTTTGTATATTAGAAGGACCTAATACTTTTTGGTGAGACACAACTGCAGTGATAAATAGTGACTGAGGTGAAGCAAAGTCAAATGGTGCCTGAAAATGCTCCTAACAGTGACTTACTAATGCAGATGTAGCCTTTGTATATTAGAAGGACCTAATACTTTTTGGTGAGACACAACTGCAGTGATAAATAGTGACTGAGGTGAAGCAAAGTCAAATGATGCAGAGAATTGTGCCATGGTGAGTGACAGGACTTGTCTTCTGTTTCCTGATAGATTCATCCAGGCACTGGAGTTACAATAGGGTGGGGGAAAAGCAACCACTGTCTATTCTCAGCATTGACACAGATGTATTTCTTAGTCATGAACTGGCAAAGGCAATATAAGCATGCGTCTCTTCTTGAGGAACAACTACCATTTTTGTGGGTTTTCTTTGTTTCTTGGGTCAGCTCCTTGGCTGCTCTGAATCAAAAGTGTTGCCAATGCCAGGAAATTGTGCTAGTTTCTACCAATTGGGACTCTGGCCAAGGATGTGCAGTTGCCTCAGTTTGCTTGTGATGTGAAGTGATGGTTAATGAGCAGTGTTGAGGATGTATTTCAACTGCTGTAGGTGTTACAAAATAAGTAATCAAATATTGACTCACAGTGTCTTCTCTCTGGAGCCTCCAGACCCTGATTTCATATAGAGACAGTGGGGGAAAAGTGATCTTGCAGTTTAGGTAAGATATTTGTATGTGTCTTTATAAAAGCAAGTAGAGATATGTCAAAGGGTGATGGGTTTAAACTGGCAGAGAGGAGATTTAGATTAGCTGTACGGAAGAAACAACACCCTGTGAGGGTGCTGAGGTGCTGGCACAAGGTGTTCAGAGAAGCTGTGGCTGCCCCATCCCTGGCAGCGTTCAAGGCCAGGTTGGACAAAGGGGCTTGGAGCAAGCTGCTCTAGTGGAAGGTGTCCCTGCCCATGGCAGGCGGTTGGAAGTGGATGAGCTTTAAGGTCCTTTCCAGTCCCAATTATTCTGTGTTTCTATGATATACAGAGAGAAGTCATGTTCAAAGGATGTAGTACTGGTGACTCTCATAGGACTTGAATCTTCCCTCCATCGTCTCTATGGGGTTCAAGCCTGACAGCCCATACCTAGCCAGAGCTCCCAAATCAAACTTGCCCCATTTCCTAGTCCAGTACTGTGCCATGAGCTGCTGCCAGCTTGTCCTCTCTGCCTCAGCAGAATAGCCATCTGCTCCTCTTTCAGACAGCCATGTGTGCTGGGTTGGGAACCTCTGAAGGGAAATGGGGTTTCTGCAGCTCCACCTGTTTGGTGCAACAGGGTTTTGGTTTTCCCCAGAGGAAGATCCTGGAGCCCTCACTGTTACTGAGGGAGCACCTGGATCTACAGGACTTGTGGGAACATCACTTGTGTTGAAAGCACTGTGGTTTACTAGCTCTTCTTTAGGGTGCTGGTACCCGATTCTGTATGACCGAAATCAGTGAGAAGTGCAGGCAACAGGCTCAGGCTCTTGAAGTATATGAACGTCACAGGAATGAGTCCAAAAGAAAGCCCTAAAATAGATGACTAGATAATTTCTGACAGTTAATGACCTACTAGAAGATCTGAGAGCTTAAGGGCTCTTCATCTAGGAACTCATTAAATGCCAGACCCATTAGCTGTCATTACTGCTCTTACTATTTTTGGGTAAGTAGAAATATTCAGAAAAACAAAGACCTTTCTGAAGTGCTGTTGAAGTTGGAGCTATAACTGCACATTGCTGTCTATGCACTGAAGGTGATCAAGGTCTCACTCGCATCGGGACCAATAGGTTAGTCCTGAGAAGCTTCAGTGGGACGTATTCTGACTGGATGCTGATCTGAGATGATCATTCAGTGCTAGTGTTGGATTCGTGTCCTAGGGCACAAACAAAACCATAGCAGGACTTTTATTTTCAACATTCCTTCAGTTTAGACCTCTAATTCTGAGCTGCAGTTGTGGGCCATGAAACCTCTAATCTATTTTCATCAAGATTTCACATATTTTCACGAAAAAGGAATACAACTCTAAATTTCTTCTGCAGATGAGACATGCACACCAAGGATATTTTCCTTTGTCTCTGATAGTTAAGATTAAGGAAAGAACATTGGTATCTGGAATCACAATAATTAAGCTCTAACTTTCCTATTCTCTATGTAATTTTCATACCATTACAAATACTCAGATTTCAGGTATGCAGTACCATAACAAGCACAACACTCACAACTACTTTTTCCTCAATAGGAGCATAGATATTAAGCTGTTATAGTGTCTGCAGGGTTTTACTTGCCCATGTTAATACAGCAGTTTCAGAAGGTCTCTACTCTGAATCTCTTCAGCCATCGCTGACATGTTGGTTTAAGTAAGTGTGCTTGACTTAAAGGTGTTACATTAATGTGAATCTGAAGTGACCTGGGAATGAGATGGAGTTGCTTTGGTTTCATACCAAAGCAGGAGAGTGCAAGGCCATTGGCAGGCTTTCATGGTCTAGAGCAATTTACTGCTGGTTAAATGGCTAATGGGGGTGAAAGTTGGGACCCTGTTTCAATTACATTTATGATGGAGGAAAAGTGCTGCTTGCCAGTGGCAGGAGATCCTTTCCAGACCTACATTCCCAAAGCAGGAGAATTTCTCTGTTCTCTATGGAGCTATGCCAGGATGGAATGGTAAATTCAGGCTCTGGGACCTGTGCTTTGTAACCACGACACCCTTCCCTCAAGGGTGCTATTGTCTCTGGCATACAACAAGCTTTGGAGAGAAAACATCTAGTGATGGAGAAGGGCTGTAACCAAAGGTTTTTGTACCAGTCACCCAGCTGATGATTTGCTCTGCTCAGAGATAGGCAGTGATAAATTTGTGCTTTGGCAGATCTCTGCATGTCCAAGCATTGAACTCTAAAATAGCACTGACATTTTGCCTCGTAGCTCAGTATGGTCATTTTGGGCCTTCATGTAAATACATGCCCTTTCATTTGGGGAAATGACTTGTTCAAGGTCATACAGCAGAGCTGAGAACAGACCTTAGCCTCTGGCTCCCACCTCAAGGTGTTGGGTATCAGAAATGGCTTATGAGATGATTCCCCATTTCTCCTTCATAAACCTGGTCTGACTCATACGCACCAAGCAGACACAACTTCCTTAGTCCTGTTCTCACAGCAAGAACTATTGCCTTTGGCCTTGGTTCAATAAGGCTTCTAGGTACTAAAGTGCCATAGCAAACAGCAGGAATTTAAGGCCCATACGCCTTTTTGGAGCTGGGTTTCTCTCTGTTCTGAGAATCTGGAGCTAATATGGCTGGTGGGAGGCTCTGAAAGCTTGGAGATGCTGGGTTTTCTGGTTAAAAGATCAGAGTATTTGTCTGTGTTGTCTGTCAGCTGGTTAACCAGTCAGCCAAACAGACTCAGTCAAATAGCTGTGGCTTTTCCTACTCAGTGTAATGCTGGGTCATTGAAGTAGCTTAATTTTATCTTTCTTTCCCATGTAGTTTCTGAGACATAAAACTGATTTTATGAGTTATAGGGATAGATCTGGCTCTGCTTAATCACAGATCTTCCTTCCTTTTTTTGTTGGTCACTGTCTTCATAAGAAGTTGCTCTTGGTGTGACAGACTGATGGATGAATCAAGCAAGATCCATGCGGTTTCACACATTGCTCTTGGCACAGAGAGATTTGATACTAACGTGCAGGATGGCACAGTAGATGTGAAGCCTCTGTGATCCACCTTACCTTTCTCAAAGCTTCATTTCATGGTAGCAGGAAACAAACTGGGTTTTGGCAGGTAGCTCAGATACATCCCTGCCCACTGATGCAACAGCATCCTGACGCCGAAACAAGTTTGCTGTGTAATGTGGCCTTTCAGAAAAGGGAATTTAGATTTGTATTTCAAGATAGAATCACAGAATAATTTGGGGCTAGAAAGGACCTTAAGCTCATCCAGTTCCAACCCCCCTGCCATGGGCAGGGACACCTCACACTAAACCATGGCACCTGAGGCTCTGCCCAACCTGGCCTTGAACACTGCCAGGGGTGGAGCATTCACAGCTTCTTTGGGTGACACATTCCAGTGCCTCAGATGAGTTTTGTATAGAAAACTTGCCACAAATTAAGTTATGAGAAAGCATTAATCATTTATTCTCCCCCCACTCTAAAACAGAGGGCTGTTTTTTTTTTTGCTTCAGCCAGCAATGTAAATGACAAAGGCTCAAAGGTGCCTTTCCTGTGCTTGCAGAGGGATAGTTCAAGGGAACATGAGCAATCAAAAGGAATAGGTGAAGTGTCTGTAACAGTAGGAAGCAGCAGGAGCTGCTGTGCCCCAAAGGGAAGATTGGAAAGCTGCCCATCTCTGACTAATATTCACACAGTTATTTATTCCTCCCCAGAACCAGGACCTCCCCTAGGAGCTGATACAGATAAGATTTGCAGGAATGTTTCTTGGTAACTTTGCCTTGACACCAAGCAGCCCTTGCCAATGCTGCAAAGTGCCCCCCCCGTAGCACTCAGCTCAGGCTTCTTCTGGGTCCCTCGTGGTTCCCTGTTATAATCGATATTTTTTTTCCTTTCTTTTTAACTCCATTTTAAAAGGAAAAGTATCTGAAATACACGAGGACCTTGTTGCAGCCCACTGGAGAGTTGATATTGCAGCATATTGTGAGGTGTTTGCAAGGGTTGGATGGCTGTAGAGGATGGAGAGTGCCAAATCTGAGATAGACTAATCTGTACAGTGCACAAGGAGCAAAACACCCTTACATCTGTGCCTGGGTTTCGCCTCAGAGGACATGGGTTCATCCCACAGAGAGGCAGGAATTAGATAATGTATGTGGTAGAGATGACCAGAAGACCATGACCAGGCACAAAATGGTTTGCTAAGCAATTGATGGTTTGGATGTTCCTAGTGGGTATCTAGAGCTGGCAGGGACCTCAAGGGACTGTCCAAGACTGCAGCCTGAGCTAGTGCTCAGCTGGCAGAGGTAGACATCCTGACCAGCCCAGCTGAAGCAACATGCGCAGGCTGAGAAGCTGGATAAATCATCCCCCACTGCGCCCCTCCTTCCTCTTTCTCTGGGTGGCTCTTCTGACCCTGCCTTTAGTGTCTCAGTATGGGGCATTTCCACCCTGAGGGACTTGTGGAAGAAGAGCTATTTCCAAAAGTAGCTAAGGGGTGTAGGAGCCTGACAACCCTCAGTTTCTGCTGTCAACATTGCTTGTGCTGGAGCAGGGTGAGGAGCAGGCAGGGCTGTTCCCTGTTCTGGCAACTGTCCCTCTTCTCTCTGGGCATGGCCCTTGTCTCTTGCATCCTTTATCTCATGTGTGCTTTATTTCCCCACATGGAGTACAGCTGGGGCAGGAGCTTTATAAGTAGGAAAGCATTTCCCCTCCCTTAGCATGGCTCTGGAAAGGGGGGAGGGAGAGGGGAGGTGATTTTGTGGCTGACAGACCAAGGGGATCCAACGTGCCAAGCTACATCTGTGGTTCCTGAGAAATCAATTAGCAAAGGGAGAGGAGGGGTGGTTGGCAAACCACACAGCTGAAAGGAAAACATCCTAAAAATGAGGCCGAGGGATGTTCTGAAGCAGCGGCACTGCTGGAAGTTGTGAGTGATTGGCTTTGTTTGGTAGCGGGTGCGTGTGAGAGGGAGATACTCACCAAAAGTTTAATCAAGACCTGGTATTGAAAGCTGGCCTAGGATCTGGGAAGCAGGCTGCTAATAAAAGAGACTGAGAGACCGCACTCATTCTGTGCTGAACAATATCACCCATTATCTGTGGTGTGCAGTGGCAGAGGAGGAGACGCACATTTGGCATCATTGCAGCATTTTGTGGACTCCTTTAGTTAGAGCATTTGGGCTTTCTTTGTCAGACTTCAGTTCCCTACCTACAAGTCTGGAAAACTCTGGACTGCTCTGTCCTAGTATTTAGAATCATGGAATGATTTGTATTGGAAAGGAATTTAAGATAATCCAGTTCCACCCCCCCACCACAGGCAGGGACACCTTTGGAGCGGGTTGCTCCAAACCCTGTCCAACCTGGCCTTGAACACTGCCAGGAATGGAGCATTCCCCAATCTGGGCACCCTGTGCCAGCGCCTCAGTGCCCTGCACAGGGAAGAACTTCTTCCTTATATCTAACCTGAACTTCCCCTGTGTAAGTTTGAGCCCATCACCCCTTGATCTGTCACTACAGTCCCTGATGAAGAGTCCCTCTCCAGCATCCTTGTAGCCCTCTTTCAGACACTGGAAACTGCTCTGAGCTCTCCACGCAGCCTTCTCTTCTCCAGGCCGAACAGCCCCTACTTTCTCAGACCGTCTTCTACGGGAGGTGCTCCAGCCCCTGATCATCCTTGTGGTCTCCTTTGGACTTGCTCTAACAGCTCCATGTTCTGATGCTGAGAACATCAGAACCTAATGTGTCCTTGCATGTGTCATGGGGTTGGAACTAGATGGTCTTTAAGGTCCCTCCCACCCAAACCGATTCTATGATTCTATGACTAGTGCTCTGGAGGAGATGTGATGACCCCCTAATATCAGCAGCCTACTCCAAGGGCAGCTTGAAAGGACAGCAGATATGAGCCTGGTGCCCGACAAGTAAACTGCACTGCTGGGGGGTGGCATATACAAGCTCTAGTCCTTCTCCCCAAGCAAAAGTGAACTGAATCGCTGTTTCCTACACCCATGACAAATGAGCAAACCATGGGTTTGTTTTTTTCTCCACTTCCTGTCTTGCATAGCTGTGCCATGGGGATGAGAGATTACACCACCTTTGGGGGTAAGCTCTGAGGCATGGATGGTCTGTGATTGTGTGTTACACAAAGCACCTGCATCTCAGGTGAGGAGGGAGACTTGGAATGAAGCCCCAGGCTCCTGGGCTGGGGGATGTTCGCTGACAAGAACTTGGATTACCTTGTGCTTGGTGGGGAGGTTTGAACCCCCATTTCAAACTGAACAACTGGGAAAGCAGACCCTCAGGGCTGAACAGAGTAATGCTTGGGAGACTGTCGTCAATGAACTTCTAGAGATGGTAGCTGCGTGTACAGAATCGTCCCCACACCTTTATCTGCATAGTTTCTCTCAAAGGAAGCATCTCTCGAATTTCCTTCCTGTTGCAAATACCCAACTTGTGTTTTCATCTGGTCTGCTTCTTCTCACTAAGCTTTTGCTCCTCTTATTAAACCCCGCCAGAGCCTTTACTAGGTTCTAGTATGGTTCCTGGGAGATGAACCTGCTGAGAAGGGAGAACCAAGCTAACATGCAGTGGGGCAGAAGAAGGGGGAAAGTCTGTGCACGTGTCTGAGAGTGGGAGAGGACTTGGGAACAAGAGCTGCCGATGCTGTGATAGTGTCCCTGTGTGAGACTGAGTTCTTCTGTGGGTGTGAGAAAGGAAGAGTTGGAAGTGAGCATGTGTGGGTGTGAGGTGTGTGTGAGAGTGTGCATGCATTTCCATCCCCACACCTTGAAAACCTTTCTGGAGCACTTCAGTGTTGAAGCAGGCCCCTGTTCCTGAAGTAAGCAGCCCATTTTGAAAAGTCACCTAGTCTGGGGACACCTGCAAGGGATGGGTTTCTTAGCTGGGCCTTGTCGTGTGTTATAAACAGCTCGTGCTGGGTAATGCAGCTGTGTTGGCTGCAGTGAGGTATGCTGAGGTCAGGGAAGGTGAAGAGGGACCCCAAGAAGAGCCCAGCACTTGCTCTGATGGCTTCCTCCTGCCAGGGCTTTTGCAGTTTCTGAGAGATGGAGAAATGCAGCACCTCCTCCACTACTGTCCATTGCACTCCCTGAAGGCTATGGAAGAGGAATGGAGATCCACAAGGTCAGGGATGGGCTGTAGATGACTACACAAAACCCCATAGAAGAGTGAAGTTGTCCAAATTTTTATGTTGCTGTGATGGGCTTTGTTTTTTCCCGCCTTCCAGAGTCAACACTGTGCTCCTAAAGCCAGCGCAAGTACTGCACGCTCCTTGGAGCTGTGTCCCTGGACTAAAGTGCATGGGCAGCACGTACAGCATGTAAAGCCTTTTTATCCAAAACCATATGTGTGCTGGCACCACTGCAAGGGGATCAGGCTTCTCCTCCTACATCAGCAGTTCTTCACCTCACTAGCCCCAACATGCGTCCTCAACAAGGAGAGGCGTGGGCTCAGGTCCCTTTTCCATCAGGAAAGGTCCAAGCCACATCTCCCACTGCACTCTCCTACCACCCTCCTGGGGCCATATGGGGAGGTGGCAGGTGTCTCTTTGCTCCCACTTCATCCTCATTTAGGGAAAGCTGTTCCACCTCGCAGCGGGGAAACACCAGATTCAGTGGGTCAGCAAGAAAGAACAAGCAGGGCTGTCTGTGTTAGCGCTTGGGGAAATTCACCTGGGAGCGGGGCGGCCGGAGATCCAGCTCCTGCTCCAAGGACTGTTTTTGTGTTTGAAAATTAAACAACCCATGGTGCTGGAAACTGGAATTCAGGTCTCCCCACTCCCAGGGGAGTGCCCCGATCCCAGGGCTGTGGAGTCATGCTCACTCTTGCCCTCTGGAGCTTCAGGTTTTGATTTTATTCATTATTTTTCTCCCCTTGCTGAGTAGTTTCTCCCTAAATGGGGTGTCTGAGCCCCTCTCCTGCTCTGCTGTTGGGCAGGGGCACAACTCACTGCAGGCAGGATTTGGAGGACTTCTACATCCAACATCAGAGGGAGCTGGGCTGAGGTTTCCCAGACTTGGGGAATACTCACTAATGCTTCAGTTGTTAAAAGGGAGGAGAATGCGTGAGTTTTGCCTCCTACTCCTGCATATTATGGGCAGCTGCTGGTATGTGATGGAAACACCTATGGGCCAGGCTGTGGTGGTGACAAAAGGGAAGGACTATGTGTTGGCCAAGCACGGCCTGCATGGACCAAGACACTTCTGAGCATGTTCTGATGTCATGCTATTGGGCTGATGACTGTAAAAATGGAGCTTTTTCATGGGCTGCAATGCCCCAGGGTGACATGACAGGTGAGCAAGGGTGTGAGAATGAAATCTTGGATGCCAGAGGCTACAACACGCTGGATTTGGTTGTAAAGGCCCTTGTAGAGTGTTCTTACTGTTGATTTATCCTGGGTAAAGCTCTTATAGTCTCTAGTGACAGCAAGATTTCAGTGAGGCCCCTTGGCATGGTCTAAAGCCTGGCAGCAAAAGTCACAGCAGAGCCATAAACAGGAAAGCTTTGATATTGCTGGCATTAGGGATGAAGAGCAAGGAGAAAGGCTCTTGCACAGCTGCTGTTGAGCTTGGTGCTCCCATGTTCCCCAGCTTTCCTTCTGCTTTTTAATGGTCTTTATAAGAGACTCTTAAATCCCCTGGGAGCTGTCTCCTGACCTTGCAAGGAGCTGAGCACCCCTCTGGAAGCATGGAGGTTCCCCCCAGCTCCGGTTACGATGTCGGTCTCCCAAGTTCTAGTTCAGTCTCAGGCGTGGAGTCTGTGCCTGTGGGCAAATCACTTCCACCTCTCTAAGATCTGGCTGTAAAACAAGGCTAATAACACCAAATTACCTACCTGTGAGAATTAATGAGATCATACTTGCTCAGCCCTTTGAAGGCATGAAGCATTACAGAAGCACTGGGGCATTATTACAGAGTGTGTTTTTAATATACGTCTAGTTTCACTTACAAATTGGAGTTTTGCTCCCTTTTGACTAAACAGCACTAATTAGACGTGTAGGGTAGGAAATAAATGTTTCCAGTGTTACTCAGGCTGGAAACCAGTTAATTTCAGGGTTCTTTGGTTTAATTGCGTCTGAAAAGACACTGAGAAAATGTGTAATAAGCTGAGAACACTTTAACTTTGCTTTTTATTATTCCCTAAACTCTTGCTTCTGCTTAATCACAAAATGCCAGTAAAATAGTGGAGAACTGGACTTGGAGCCCCCTTTTTTTGCCTTTTTTTTGGTATATCAAGGTAAAATAATTTCTACTTATTCCATTTAACGTAGCACTCCTCCATAAATCTCTGAGCACTTCACAAAAGCAGGTACAGCGTTACCCTCATTTTACAAAGTGGGAAAAATAAAGCAGAAGGAGGTTGTGGGATTTGCCCAGGGTCAAGTAAATTAGGCCTTGTCTACATGAGAAACGTGTGCCAATTTAGTAAAGCAGGTGGAAAACACACTGTGGACACTTACCTCATGTTCAGAGTGGCTTTTCTTGTTTTCACTTTGGCAAATTCGTATCAATGTAAGCTTGCTTTATCTTAGTGGGTTTAAAGCAAAGACTTCCTATAGCCTCTTGGGCTGGTTTGACTAATCTGGACTAAACTCAGCCCCAAACTTAAGCTGTGTCTGGACACAAGCTCTCAGTGGCAGAGAGGAGATACGGGATGCCTGAAGTCCAGTGCATACTGTGTCTCACACTTATAGGAAATCCTCTTCTTTACAGGGTTAGATTAGGTGTCCCTAGCAAAGAAGAAGTCTCACTGGGATGTCTCCTGAGCAGGTTTGGGTAACTGAGCACCATCAGTAGATGAAAAGATTCAGTGAAGGTACTGCAGGGATTTTGTTAATGTAGCTGAGAGCAGAAGCACCACCTACATTCTAGTCACATTTTAGGTGCCCAAGGTCCTGGTTTAGGCAGATGGTTTGGGGTTTAGCCCTGTTTGCTGATGGTCTCACTCCTTTGGTGTCACTCACTGAAGCCCACCTGGGTAAGTTCAAGGTGGGTGCCACCCAAAGCCCTGTGTGTCTGTATGGGCAGTCAAAAAATCACCAAGCTGACATGGTTCAGTGGTTGATAAAGCTAACAAAGTTAATAAAAAAGGAAATCAAGCTGCAAGCTTAAAAAGCAAAAGCTCCTCCTTTGTTGTTTCTCTGCCAAGTGTAGAAGCATCCACATTTTTATTACTTTCAAGTAAAAAAAGTTTGAGATTAAATTTAAAGACAGGAAAAGTGAGGATTTTCTCCTTCATTCTCAATTCTCTTTGTCTCCCGTCTTCTCTAAAGAGTTCTCATGAGGAATAGCGGCATCTGGTTTTGTCAGGCATGTTGTAATCAAGGACCTGAGCTTTCTCTACCCTGAGAGGAGTCCTCCAAGTCTTTGCCCAAGAATCTCTGGCTTGTGACCATAACGTGCAGATTTTGAGAGAATACTGTCTCATGTCTTGCTGTGAGTCTTCTGTTAAAAAATTAATTGCAGAAAATTAGCTGTACCTGCTGCATTTGCAAAGAACTTTACACATCAGTGTCTTGCTCAGTGTCTTTGGACTGTAGACATGATAAAGTGTTACCTGGATTCTGCAAATTTGTCTTGAGGAAAATGGAACACAATGGGGCTGAACTGAGTTCATTGTGATTTTGGGAGTCTTGTTCATGTTGGTGGCTATTTGTAGGGACATGGACAGGCAGTTTCTGAGAACCTGTGGTGGGGCACACATGAGACATGTCTATGACTGGGAATTCGATGCATCTCTGTGTTAGGTATCAGGAAAAAGACATTTCTAGAGTACAGGAGTCAGATCTTCATTTCAAACTCACAAGGAAGTCAGACCAAGTAAAGCTGTCCATTCTAATCGATGAAAACCATTTGAGTGTCTGGATGTGGTGTATGGTATTCAGTGGATTTCTGTTTTCCTGTAACCTTAGAAGCAACCATGACTGAAGAGATTGTGGAAAGGAATTTCTAGCTTTCCCACCCTTTCATCCCTTGGGAATACAATTAGGAAACCCCAAGCTCCACAGAGAGGTGTGCCCTTTGGGAAGTGTGCCTGAAAATTGTCACCATTAGGAGAGCTGTGGTTTGGTTCAAGGAGGCTTTGAGGAATAAATTGTGCCTTAGATGATGGTGTACATGGAGTTTTTGACTGGCTGTAGGCAGGCAGCATCAGAGAGCAACAACTATTCTCTCTTTGGAGTCCAGAAAGATTCAGAAGCAGATTGAATCTGATTGTTGGACCAGTTCACTGCTGACTGGGAGCTGCTTAGAGAAGATGATTGGGCTGGCTGTGGCAAGCATATATAAGGGCAGATTTCAGGCTAATTTACCAAATTTGTTAAAAATGAGAGGAACTGGTTAGGGTGACATGTCAGGAAATGTTGTCTGAAACTCACATTGAAGCAGGTGTAGGTGCAGTCCTGTTCCACACAGAGGTGGAAAAGTTGTCAAAACAAACTGTTAAGACTGAGACATATGAAATGGGAGCATGTCCTCTGCTGTCTAGAGCTGGCAGGGGGTAGATCTTCTTTAGGACCCTCTATTTTCCTGCAAACTCTCCTTCATCATGTCCTAAATAAGAACTACACAGAAGTGAGGGAAAAATGCAGCTGTTTCCAGATCATCTGCTATTCTACTCTTGCCTCACCTTGTGCTTTGGGTACCTTGCTCTGGTCTTTTCCTTTGTGGTGGAGGAATCCCAGGCTTGCTTACCTGAGATAGATAGAGCTGGTGAGTCCTTATCATCAATGACCTTTCTGCAAGGAACAGGAGACATTGTCTCAACTTGAGGATTTCTACTCTCAGCTCTCCCTTGCTCTATGGCTGGCTGGCCTGCTCATTAATCTCTGCTATTTAATGGAATGATGTTCAACCTCTGTTCAAATCTGTGCCAGTTTCTAACTTTAAAAGTTCTGCAGAGGTCCAAGAGCATTTCAGAAGCAGCTCAGCTGTCTGTGCTGAGGAGTATGGTCATGAGAAGGAAAGAGTAACCTTGTCAGACTTTTCCAGTAAGGCTGACTTGCCCTTGCTCATGAAACAATGCTTTCATGATGCATTTAATGCTTTGTTTCATAAATATATTTGGCTTTAAGCCCCCCAGAGCAGCTTTTTATGACAGAAAACATACAGATGAGGCCTTCAGTGACATGGTTTAATGGTGGACTTGATGATCTTAAAGGTCTTTTCCAACCTAGCTGAGTTCATGATTCTATGATTATGATTTCCTGAGAGTCGAGCACTTAACTTAGGAAATTCTGGGTGCTTCCAAACGTTGAAATCAATCCTCTCCAGCCCTACAGCTTTAAAAACCAAGGTCAGAGCCTCCTGCAGCTCAAGGGGAGGCCCGGGGGCTCAGCAGGGAGAGCCTGGCAGCCCCTGCAGCGCTCAGCACCATGGACAGCGATGGGACAGCACAGCCCCCACCCGTGGGCCACCGCTAGTGGGGACCAGCCCAGCCCCCAGCCGGCCACCACCCATCCAGCAGGTCTCCTCCTGACCCTGATGGCATGAGACTGCCCCCCTCTCTGCTTCATGCCTTCAGCCTTGGAGAGTTTTTCTTGCAGCAGCAGCTTTTCCCCAGCTGGGCAGTTTTAAAGTCTTTAAATCACAGCATCCTGGAATCCCAGGTTGGAAGGGACTTCAAGGATCATCTGGTCCAGCCTTTCTAGGCAAAGTATGACCTACACTAGATGACCCAGCACCCTGGCCAGCCCAGTCTTAAGTGTCCAGTGTTGGGGAATTCACCACTTTGCTGAAGAGATTATTACAGTGGTTGGCTGTTCTCAGTGTGAAAAATTTCCCCTTGTGTCCAGTTGCAATCTCCCCAGTTATGCCCATCATCCCTCGTCTTTTCCATGGAAATCCTTGTAAAAAGGGAGTCTCCATCTTCTTTGTAGCCACCCTTTAAATACTGGAATATGGGGAGCTTTCTTTTCTCTAGACTAAAAATAACACTTGGTTTAGAAGTGTGTGTGTGTGGGGGGGGTACCTACGTACCTACACACTAGTTATTTGCACATGAGGTGTTCTCAATTTACCTTCGGAGTCTTTTGTTCAAGAACAGAGAACTTGGATTTTAACACCTTTTCTCTGATACCCACATGGAACAGTGACCCTGTATCACTGCAGATAGCTGGAACATGAGGAGGAAAATAACAACAGGCATGTCTGAGAAAGGAGATTCAACTGATTGTTTGGGGTGGGGATCTACTAGCAATTGTAGCCCTAAAGGGTCTGTTATTGCTCTAAAGGGTCAAGTGACCTTGTTCTAGCTCTAGAAGATTACTTACCATAGCATCCCTTCTGCTCACCACGTAGAAAGAGTGCTGAGAGATGATTGCAAGAATCTTTCAGGTTGCAAGTTAAACTCTTGTAATTTAAGGCATAAAAAAGAACCACCTTTGAGC
Source organism: Psilopsiagon aurifrons (assembly GCA_025447955.1). Taxonomy (NCBI): domain Eukaryota; kingdom Metazoa; phylum Chordata; class Aves; order Psittaciformes; family Psittacidae; genus Psilopsiagon; species Psilopsiagon aurifrons. Next base: position 51,759 of record JAOEHY010038481.1, read on the forward strand.
CTGGGGAGGAGAAGTGTACAGCAAAGTGTCTGTAGATGCTAATCAGGCTTACTGGAGAACACAAAAGAGCTTAAACTGCAAAAGAAAGCTAATTGCAAAACCTCAGGTGAGAAACCCACCTCCAAGCATTGTTCTGTTGTGCCTCTGATCAGGACATTGGTGCTGAGTACAGAGAATTAAGGACATCAAAGCAGCAGCTATGCATAACCAAGTAGTATTAATAATTGCTGAGAAACTAGTTCAGCGATCTCATAAGAACAAGTAGAAAAGGGATGCCAGGTCCTCATGTGATGACTGTAGTCAACAAAGCTGTCAAGTCACCTTGTCAAACCACCAAGATTGATTTCTTGATCAATATTATGTTCTAGATTCATGTCTATTTGTACTTTCTTACACCAGATAGACACTTGGCCATCAGCTCACTGCTTCTATGTGGATGCTTCCTGATGTGGTTAGATTTAAAGGGTCATTTGTCTTCCACTTCCAGCAAACTGAAATAAATGCCTGTCGGGATCTAGTGCTTTGCCATGGCAAAATTGTATCCCTGGCCATACCAGCTGTAAGACCTTTGGCACAAAGAATGTAAGAATGTCCTATCATCTCCTTGCTAATGAATCTTCTAATTGATACATTGAATCATCTAATTGATTCATTGGTTGGTCTTCAATTGTATCAGAACTTTCTTTGGGTACCACAAATTGGTTGTTTCTGGGTACTGCTCTGCATTAGGCAATGTTGCATCTACCACCAAAGCTTTCATGGGACCTTGGGGACAGGCTTCCTACAAGCCCAGACAAGCATTACAAAAACTGTTTCTCAGTGCAAGTTTCCCACAGCCAAAGAAATTCCTGGCAGGGGCCACACCTGCCTCTGAACTTGTTTAACACCAGCCTACTAAATGGGTGAAGCTGATAGGGACTGGAAGCCACTGGAAAACACGCAGCCCAGCCCAATCTGAACATCTTTACCTGGGGCAAAACTTTCCTCTACAGAGAAGGTGACAGATGTCAACTCCAGTACTCTGCTTCTGTTGAGGTGCTTGTTTCCACACTATGTAAGAGAGCTGAGACCCACAGTAGGTGTCAGTTGGAGTATGCCAATACTGGCATTGAGAAATGTAACCCTGCATGAAGGCAAATCAAAGTCGTTCTTCACTAAAGACTTCGAGATGGGCCTTGCAGAGGAATCTGGGCTCTGAAGCCCCTCTGTGGAATTCTTGGGTGCATTGTGACACTTCTGTTTTCCTGGCAACAATATACACCCTTTTTTGTTTTTCACTTGGAACGAGTTTTTCCTGGTCTGGAGGTGTCCCAAGTGAGCATAAAAACCTGATATCTCAGCTGCTTAAAGACTCATGGGAACATCTTTGAGAGATTTTAGTGTCATTTATCTTGAGCCTGAAAACAAAACCTGGTTTGGCCTTTTGCTTTTGAACCATGACATTGAAATTTGGGTCAATAAGACTGAAAAGAACAAAGCTGAGTATTTTTGGTAAAAAATATTCTTAGCTAAAACAAGTTTTAAACCAAATACCACCTTGGATCAAAAATAGTTGTGCTTATGGGTTCAAACTTCGAAGCAGCTTCGTTGGAAAAATAAGATGGAATAAATTATAATTATTTTTGTTGTCTTCCCCAAATAAACTTTTCTGTTTAATTTTTCAATGACACTTTTAGCTCAAATATTGTTCTGATGCTTTGTAAAGGTTCAATTCTACAAAATGACACCAAAGATTTACTGTAACTTGAGTCTGTGGCCTCTACAGAAATATTTTGTTTTACTGATTTTTCTACCTGAAAAATCCTAGAGGTTGTTTCTTCTTTTGGCACGTGAGATTTTTGTTGTTAGTGGGTTTTTTTGGGGGGGTGGTTGCGTTTTTTTGTTTAGTTTCTTAATTCTTTGTGTTCTCAATATGTTATTAGATTTATGCGAGCCTTTTACACTGAAGCTGAGATCCCAGCAATACTTTGAAGGGGTTAAAATGCAGAAAACCAGATTGCAGCCTTAGTGAAATGCCTTTATTTTTGGCATACTCTGGTTGTTCACCTGAATAGAGGATTTCTGGCATATCTCTTAGGACTTTTCCTCCTTTTACTTGTTTCACTCCCCTCTTTGTGCATTGTGATGTCAGCATTATTGGCTGCTGCATCTTTACTTGTCTGGGACATAGAAATTCCCCATCTAGCCCAGACTTGCAGTCTATTTTAGTCTACTGTCCGACACCAAACAGGTGTAAAATCCCTGCATTCAGCAGAGGCAGGACAGTTGAGAGGAGAGGTTCACTGGAGCTCTTAGACACTGGTTCCTCTGCAAACTCTCCATCAGGAATCCTTAAGCTGTTGATTGCCAGGAACTGGGCTAACGCACCAAAAGGAATCTTGTTCTGTGCTTGTCCTTGTTATGTTATCCTCCTGGATCAAGTTCCACCACAGTGATGGAAGCCAGGGAGTGGGAATACACTGACTAGCAATGGACCATGGTGGTCCATTGGTCTAAAAGTGTATTGATTAGCTTAATTCTCAAGTGTGAGAGTTCACTTTGCCTGCATGAAAGCAGCCACAGACAGCTGCAGAATTAGTTGTCTTTGCACCTAGCTAGGGTCTAATTTAAATAGTTTGGAGGGGACATCTGCGCCATGTTTCTTAGTCTCAGAGAAGATTGCATTCTTGCATTAACCACTGAAAAACATATCTGGAGTTTTCCTGACCACTGGGGAATGTGTGGACATGGCAGGGAATGTGCAGCACTTCACTCCTAGACTGAGTTCAGCCAAAATATAGCCACATACATGGGACAGTTCACAACAGGCATTTGAGATAGGGGCAGTAATCTCAGTGGTTAAGTTTTGGGTGCAGGTTCCTTGGCTCACTTCATGCTTTGTCAAGTGCTTCTCTGCATGGTTCTTGAGCTGGTGGTAGGATTTTCCGTCTCATTTTCCCTTTGTGAGGTGCAGGATGACTCTGGTGGTTCTGCATCTGAGGAGCAGGCCCTTTGGCTTGGCTAGATTCTCTTTTCACCTACTTAGTTATGTACAGCTGAAACTATCCCTGAGTTTGGCTGAGGGCCATGTGAAACCATGTGGTTGCAATTGGTAGAAAACCTATGAGTGGAATCCCATGGGAACGAAAGGCAGCACCTAGTGCTTGGTCCAGAGCTGCAGCTGTATAGGGAAAAGCATGCAGATATGAAGCAAGACTCTAATTTGTGATGTGATTTTCCATAAGAGCACCCTGATTTTTGCAGGATGCTGAGTTTTAGGCTGATGTGTAAGCACAAGTAGAAGAGCCTTACAAGTCTCAGAGCTGTAGCCCATGAACCTGCATGTGTGTGCAGGTCTGTGTGTCACATCTGAGGCTTGCTTAGATCCATCTGCTGCACTGAATCACGGAAGCAGGTGGGTTATCTGAGTAAGATGGGAATCTTTCCTTTTCCCTTCTTGCAGCTGGATCATGAGTGTGTTGTTGGCACAACTTCCCTGCAGGTTAACAACTTAGAATGCCCTGTGCTTTGCCTGCCTGTGATAAAAGACTAATACCAAGCACTTCTTTGTGAAAGAGGGTGGTACTGGTGAGGGGTATTTTGTCTCAAACAAGATCTCTGTAAGTCTTTAGTTAGTACCAGGAGGATTTGATACTTGAGGGGGGGCTTATATTTCTATTCCATTTGGAGTAAATACTGTTTCACATCATGCTCTCTCTGCACAAAACTTGAGTCAGGTTCATCAGAGTATTCTCCACTGTGACTCTTTAATGATAGCATCCATGGGAGAGCAAGTAATCCAGCAAGTAATCCACCTATCAGGATTATTATTCCATTAAAACACCAGAGTAGGATATAAAGGGTTTCACCTCCATACACATAGTACTCTCTTCCCTGGGATGGAGACATTGATAGAGTAGGATAGGAAGTTCTTTTTTAGGAAGACTTACTGAACTTACTGAAGTTCTTGCTCATGAACCATCATGAAGGGTCCTTGTACCATACAGCTCAAGTTTTGCTTTGTTAATAAATAAACAAAAAATATCATCTGATTCAGATGTAATGATTTTTGGACAAATCTTCATTGTTTTTCCATGAACCTTTTGAATTCAAATTACCTGTGCATCTGACTCATGTGTGTCTCAGACATTTGTGTATGAAACTGGGCTAGGCTGTAAGAGAGGTCATGTAGTTTGCCTTCTCTCCTCCAGACTTTCAGTGCAGAAGAATCAAGATCAGGGATCAAAAGTCAAAAACTTGGTCATGGAACTGGGACTCAGGAGTTAATTTGACGCTAAGAAGCCAACAGGAATCCCTGCTGGTGCTGGTATAAAGGAGGAGATGGATCAGGGAAGGAGAGAGAAATGGTTAGTGTTTTCCAGAGTGGTATTTGCAGAAGGGCCTCAGTGTGACCAACATAGGTTTTGGTGCTCCTGTCCCCTGTTCCTGTTGGTCACTATGATGAGCCTGTGAGCAGCATAAGGGAGACACAGGCTTTTGCTGTCAGAGCAGGGCTTGAAGAGCATGCTCGACATATGGCCTCAGGAGAAACAAAGTGCTGATTAGCTGTTTGTGTGGAGAGCAGCATTCATCAGGGGAGGAAATGAGGCAGGGGTTGGGGGGGATTCATGATCCCCTGCCCCCGGGTGTGCTACCTGATGCACTGCAAAGCAAAGCACAGATCCCTGAATGGCCTTTGCAGCTAAATTAGGGCTACCAGGGCTTGGGTAATGTCTAGAAAAGCAGAAAAAGACACTCTGCAACTGAGAAAAGGCTTTGGAAAATGTCAGTCTGGTTCTCCACCAAGATCAGCATGTGATAGGACTTGTCAGCATGTGTTCTGCGCTGTGTGCATGTTGTTTTACCGTGCACGAGACAACTGCAGTGAAATTCTGCTTGCTCCAGGCATTACACAAACTGGGCTGGAGTGACTGCATCCTCAGACAGCAGCCTGCAAAAGACCTTGCCTTTCAAGGTGCTCTTGCCCATCAGACCCAAGTCTGCTGTTGGAGGATGCAGCATTAAGGGCAGTGGGCTTTTAGATCATGTCTCCAGGCACTAAAGCAGTTTGGGAGGCGCTAGTTTGGCTAGACACCCGCAGTCATTAAATATCTCAGTGTAGATGTAAAGGCTCATAGGGACAGAATAGTGATGACAGTGGTAGCTTAATTTGGATACTGCTGAACCCCTGAGAGCTGGGCCTTGCTGCGTGTGTGATCCTTTAGTATCGTGTATGAACGTGCCTTTGACCTTGGGCCTGCAGACATCATTGCCTCAAGGAAATGCTGAGTCCGTGAACTCTTCAGGTTTTAGGCCGGTGGAGTGAGGACGAGACCCACCCTCAGATGCATTAGATAGAATGAATTAGGAGACGTGAGAGAAAAATCTGATGCAACAGCTGACCTCAGAGGGAAGAAGGTGAGGGGAAAGGTTCAAGGTGATGACTTTCCTGGGCACTTTTTTCCTCATTCTTTTCTTTACTTGGTTTCTTCCTAACCCTTCCTACATCATTACAGTATTATTGGCCACAGTCTAAATGGTGATATTACTGAACTTTTAAGATTTTATCCCTGTGATGCATGAAAGAAATCTCCTATCCTAAGTTATGGAACAGAATCAGAGTGGTTTGGGTTGGAAAGGACCTTAAAGGTCATCTGTGTTTGGCACGTCTCGCACTGTATATGTGCCTTTGGTTTCTGTTTGCATGGCTTAGAGTAGTCTAACCAAAAGGAGGCAGCTACTGAAGCTGTCTTCCAGTACAGCTGCTTACAGGAGAATTTTCTGTGGGACATCCTTTCTCAGCCATGGGACACCATGGACTTGGCTGCAGCAGTCAGAGTTAACACCACATAGACAAAACAACTCCACAGCTGGGACAAAAAACATGAGTGAAAATTGAAGGGTCAGCCTGATCCTTCTGTTATTCCTGGTGAAGAGAAGTCTCCTAGTGAGACCTTAGAGCCATCTCCCAGTGCCTAAAGGGGCTACAAGAAACCTGGAGAAGGGCTTTGGCCAAGGGCCTGTAGGGTCAGGCCAAAGGGAATGGCTTTAACCTCCCAGAGGGGAGACTGAGATGAGCTCTTAGGTAGAAGCTCTTTCCTGGGAGGGTGCTGAGGTGCTGGCACAGGGTGCCCAGAGAAGCTGGGCTGCCTGTCGTGATTTAAGCCCAGCCATAACTCAGTACCCCAAAGCTGCTATCTCACTCCCCAACTTCCTTCCCCCACACTCCTGGGGGGATGGAGGGGAGAAGCGAAAGAATGTAACTCCCACAGGGTGAGATAAGAACAGTCCAGGAACTGCGGTATAACACAAACCACTGCTGCTACCACCAATAATAATGATAAGGGAATAACAAGGGACGAGAACACAACCGCTCACCACCCGCCGATCGATACCCAGCTTGGCCCAGCAGTGATCCCACCCTTCTGGGTAACTGCCCACAGTTTCTATACTGGGCATGACGTGCTGTGGTATGGAATACCTCTTTGGTCAGTTTGGGTCGGGTATTCTGTCTCTGCTTCCTCCTGCACCAGCTACTGAGGAGGAAAATGAGTGCTACTGCTGAACCCAGGACACTGCCCCATCCCTGTCAGTGTTCAAGGCCAGGTTGGACGGGGCTTGGAGCAACCTGCTCTAGTGGAAGGTGTTCCTGTCCATGAGAGGGGTTGGAACTGGATGACCTTTAAGGTCCCTTCCAACCCAAGCCATTCCATGATTCTGTGATATTGCAACTGGGGCTTTGTCCTCAAGCATCCCAGTTTCAGGCTTCTTTGGACAAAAGAGAAGCAAAGAGATTCCTTTGCTTTCGTGCAGCTTGAAGTCTCCACTCCCATCACCTTACAAATACTAAAATCTTCACAAGATCTTTGACAGGAGCCCCAGAATAGTCATTAGTGGAGTTGCTTTTGTACTTTGGGGTAGTGATGATGACACTTCTCTTCCTTAAGCTCAGACTTCAAAGTCAGCTTCTACCTTCACTCTGGGGCAATGAACAGTAATAATGCATTCCAAGCCTGGCTCCATTTGTGGCTCAGCATAGAGCAGTTCAATGTGCCAAGAATGTTTTCCTCATTGCCTGATTTTTCTCTTGCATTTGTAATGAAAAATAGAGCAGACAGGTAGGGTTTATGGGTGTCTTTAGGTAAAGGGAAAGAATTAAGACATCCAGATGGCTACACCCTGCCATAAATCTTTAATGCATTGGTAGAGAAAGACCAAACAACATCAGATTTGCAATTTGCAGTAAACAATATAGGTGGTACCAGCCTCTTGTAAACAAGTGCAAACAAATCTTGAGGTTTCCTAAGGGTCAGATAGAAGACAGTGGGCTAAAGTTCCTTGCTTGTGCAGAATGCCACTCTGGATGCTTTGCAGTGTTTATGCCTGGGAAGAATGTGTCTCCCTGTCAGAAAGTTCTTCCTTCGCCTGAAAAGCATCCGTAAAACATTTTGTTTTCTTATTGACAGGAGACATGTAGCTCACACATCTTTGTCCTGCTACCGCAGTGGTACCTGTGCAGGGAGCAAATGAATAAGATGGAGATGTACTTGGTATTCCAGAAGTACGAAGAAATTAAAGGAGACAGAAAGACCAGACCTTCAGCCAGAGTAAACTGGCAGCTGTGCTGATTTATAGCAGCAAAGAAAATGGACCAAAGGGATCCCAATTTCATTTGTTTCTAGAGGAGAATCCTGGAGGTGATCACTTTGGGCTATCTGCAGACTGATGCTGATGATATGGGGGGTATGACCTCCTGGAGCTGATGGTGCCAGCAAGTCTGCCCATGGATAACACAGGGATGCACCAACCCTCGCTGCATTATTTTGCTGTTATTGATCTGGAGTCTGACCCTGTACTCTGCAGCACGAACCTGAATGCTCTTCGGGGCTGGAGCAAAGGGGTGTGAGGATGCTCCCCGGGGGCAGAGAGAGTGGCAATGGCAGGGGATGCATTGCTAAACGAGGACATCCCCAAGGTGCTGATGGGGGTGTCAGGGAAGAGAAGAAGGGAACTACAGCCCCCTTAGACCATCTCACTGAAAAATTTGCCCCCATCACTTGCACTGAGGCAGAGAGAAAAGGTGAATCCAACATAGGATTAGGGCTGGAAAGGACCTTAAGATCATCTGAATCCACCTTTCTATTTGCTTTTGGTGTCATTTGGGCCATTATTCATTGGGAAGCAGCAGCAGGAGGGTGGGCAGGTAAAGGAGCCAGTGCAGCTGGCATTTGAGATGATAAACAAAGCAATTAAACTTTTACTTTTTCCTCCTGTAAAGGGGAACAGCAGTTGAGAACAGGCAGGAATGTGGCTCCCGATTCCTGTTCCTTAATGAGCTCGGGGTGGAATTCTGACTGGCTGGCAGTCACGTCATTGTAATGACAGTGCTTTTGCACTTAACACCTTTTACCTGGGGAATCTCAAAGCGCTGTATAAACATCCACTCAGCTCCTGGCACCGCAGAGCTCTATTGTTCTTTTGATGTAGCAGAGGAGAGGGCGGGGAATTGGGAGCAGGGAGATTAAAAACCAGAGATAAACCTGAAAATAATGCCTATGGTTGTGCTACAAACGTAGCCCGATGGAGAACAAGCCTGCAGTCCTCAATATCTGCTCCAGTGCCTCAAGTCTGTGGCCTTCCATGGCCATTTTAAACGGCTTCAGCCAGAGGGGAGATTGAGATGAGCCCTTAGGCAGAAGTTCTTCCCTGTGAGGGTGCTGAGGCGCTGGCACAGGGTGCCCAGAGAAGCTGTGGCTGCCCCATCCCTGGCACTGTTCAAGGCCAGGTTAGACACAGGGGCTTGGAGCAACTGCTCTATGGAAGGTGTCCCTGCCCGTGGCAGGAGGTTGAAGCTGGATGGAGCTTTAAGGTCCCTTCCAACACAAAGCATTCTGTGATTCTATAATTCCAACGATGACTGCTCCATACCACCCTTGATATTGATCTCCTTGGGACAGTTGCACGGCTTTGGTGACAACTTTGAGCTGGGTTTTGCTCTTGCTTATGGCCCTTTACAGCTGTCCCTAATGCACACTGCAGAATGTGGCATTGATACAGCAGAAAGGCTCCATGGAGCAATGCCATTTAATATTGCCTCATGCATGACACCTTGCCCCTCGCCCCTTTTGCTTCAACAGTGGCAATAGGGAATCCTTCTTTCTTCTGAGTCCCTAGAGGTGAGGTTTGGTTGTGGCCCAAGGGGCTGTTGCACCTTGGGCACTGCTCAGGATACACATATTGACCGAGGAGTGTTGCAGCGGAAAACTTTTGTCCCCTCATTTGCACCAAGGGTGTGAAGGCAGCAGAGCAGGTTTGGCCAGGGCAGAACCAGGGGTAGAAGGGCATGCAAATTGCAGTGGCAGAATAAAGCCCTGCTGGCGCCTGGTACATGATGTTCTATCACAAAACTGATGGCTTGGCTGCCTCTTGTAATGTGGCCACAGTGAAGCCAGGGCACGGTCAGAGGTCTTATAGGGACACTGTAACTTGGACAGGGTGAATCCAAGGTTTCATTATGGAGTTCAGCTTGGTTTTAGCTCCTCTAAGCCCACCAACATAGATTTCCCAATGGCTATGCCTGCATGTACAGTCACCTGCATCATGGAATCCCAGACTGGTTTGGGTTGAAGGGACCTTAAAGCTCCTCCAGCTCCAACCTGGGCCACGGGCAGAGACACCTTCCACTAGAACAAGTTTCTCCAGTCCAAGCTCCGTCCAACCTGGCCTTGAATATTGCCAGGGATGGGGCAGCTACAGCTTCTCTGGGCACCCTGTGCCAGCACCTCCTCACCCTCATAATAAAGAGGGTGACCCCAAGGGATACAAACTAGAAGTGTTCAAGGCTGGATGGACCCATAGACTCTCTAGACTGAGGAGCTGTCTTCAGAGATGCCTGGTGAAAGGAAACTGGTTTCTTCCATGCTACCAATGCTGTTCAGCTATGCAGAAGTACTAACAGCTGCCAGCAGCTGGAATCCAAACATCTTTGCTGGGAGCTGATACTCTACTAATTCTTGGCTAGGGTGCTGCAGTCTATGAGAGCAGCCAGGAGTGCTGGAGGTCACTTTGCAGACACATCAAGGTGATATTTGAAGACCACATGGGAATGGAGGATTTTGTCCTAAGAACTCACTGAGAGCTGCTCTCACAGTATTTGACAAGCTATTCCAGGGCTTCTTTGAGGAATACCACGGATGCTGTACTAGTGATATGTTCTGCCTGCTGCTTTCAGGTTGCCAAGGGCTAAACCAGCCATGGTGGAAATGATAATTCTGATTCTCTTTTCTAGGCAGTGGGGAATTAAAGCTCCCAAGTGACTGGGTGAAGCCCTTTAAAACCTCACACTTCCCCAGCTTTCTTACAGATCAAACCAGCTCTGCCTTGTTCTGCAGAAGGAGTACAAAACCTCCTTTTTGTCAGGTTTCAACACTCTTATCATTCTTGGGAAGCTCATTAACCACTTTTTTAATGAAAGATTATATTGGTTGAATCTCTGACTAATTTTTCTGGTTGCTGTAGCTGGGTAATAAATAGTCGGTGTGCTTATCTCAGTGACAGATGGCTTCTGTGTTGTAATAGATTGTATCTTTATGCTGGAGCTCTCCTGTCCCTGGAGGCATTTTTTAGAAAAAGTGAAAAAAAGAGTAGAGGGGAAGGTGTTTATCTCAATGAGTTTGTAATCTCTGCCTTAAAAAAAACCCCAAAAACCCAAAGCTAACCCAAATCTGAATAGTAATTTATGACTCCAGGTTCATCCCACTTTGTGACAGAGCCAAGATTGTGAGACGAGGAATGATAGTATTGGGTGCCGCTCCATTCTCAAACCTGTGCACTGTGTTTCTCCTCTTACTTCCCTGGCTGCTGCTGGTTAGTAAGAGCCATGTCCTTTTCTGGGGATCTGCCTGGATTTACTGCATTAACATTAGAAGTTTGTTCCTGGGCTGTATTTCTGAGAGGAGGGGCATTGGTTAAGTTGACCTAATCTACAGGAGAGTGGGTTGTGCTCTATGTGGCCTTGACTTGTGTTTCCATGCTGCTGCCCATGAGAAGCCCTTGGCTAAATTTGGTGATGTTAGTGTTTCACTATATCAACTTGTCTTCTTTGGGTATGTCTGCCCTTGGGATAAGGAAACTGGGAGTTTTCTAGGAAGGATGGTGTCTGACAGCAGACAGACTACTCCAAGGTGGTTTTGCTTTCCATAGGGATGGAGGTAAAAATGGTCCCACACTAAGTGGTTTCAGGCTTGAGGATTTGCCTTGTCTAATATGTGACGACATTCACCTTGAGCATTTCTAGACATATTTCTGTGCAGGCTGTATTGACTACACTATTGACATGGGAATGGTCATGTGCCTCATGTGGTAGAAGGCATGGGACTGGCCACTATCATGGCTGTTGCTCTCTTTTGAGAGACTTAGTGGTGATGAAGTGCAATTCAAAACGAAAATGTTTCATCAAAAGCTGCCTGTTTGGGATCATTTTTTATTTTGTTGTTTTATTTTATTTTGGTTTCTTTTTGATTTCAAAACTTATCTATTAATTTATTTGATGTTATTTATTTTGCTTTTGGTGTCATCAGGTCATATGTAGGATACACTTGAAAGAACTTCGAGACACTATTGTGCTGAAACAAGATAAGTAAAAAAGATCTATCTTGCGCTTGCAATAGACTAACTGGAGCTCAGCTCAGGCATCCAGGATTAGTGGAGGTTTCTGAATCTTCCATCCATCCATCTGGCTCAGGCTTTAAGGCCACCTTGTCCATGCGGTGGATGGTAGAACTTGTTGCCACACCGACAGAGGAGACTTCAGCCCAGTATTTTGGCAAGCATCTGTGTCAAACTCAAAACCTTCTTGGAAGTGCTCTGAAATACACTGCTTGCATTTGAACTTGGAGATCAGAGAGCTGGAGCACCTGTGCTCTGGAGACAGGCTGAGAGAGATGGGCTTGTTCAGTCTGGAGAAGAGAAAGCTCAATCTGCACTGGGACCTCTTTTAATTCCCTGCACTGTGCTTTGGAAGTCAGGTTGTTCCCAGTACAAGCAGTATGTGACTAGTACACTCTGATCCTTCACATCTTGGCCCTTCTCCAGTACATAATTCTCCCACAGGTATCACTCGGGAATGTGTTCAGACCCAGGTGGTTCATCCTCACTGTCCTCCATTCTCGGGAACAGCTTTAAACTAAAGGAGATTTTCCACCACCTTCTGCTCCTGTCTTTTTCTATCTCCCTTTTCTGAGAGTTGCCCTTTTACCGTGAGCTGTATCTGCAGAGCATCGCATATGTTACTCCTGCTCAGCACAAGCTCAGGTGGCTTTGACAAACAGCTCTTGTGTTTTTCAGGCCCTCAAATTTGCTTTAATGAGTTCCCCAATCTATTCAATGCAGGACTTAAAACCACCACCAAATAAAAGAGCTCTGCTCACTCACTTCTCACTCTGGAATAACAGAGCACAGTGGTAACAGGCTTTCCAGAGTCCTCATTTTGATTTTGGAGCAGGAGCAGAGGCTGTGGCTGATATGCCAGCAAGAAAAGTTTAAGTGAGGAAAACCTCTAGAACTCCCAGCTTCTCCTGGTAGCCTGAGCGCATCTGCAAATGCCCCTGTACCTTCAGAACAGCGATCTTGCTAGCAAAATGGGCCATGATGGGTAACTGAGGGTGGTAGAACACTGGCCCAGGCTGCACAGAGAGATGGTGGATGCACCGTCCTTGAAGACATACAAGACCAAGCTGGATGTGGCTCTGAGCACCCTGATCTAGTTGAAGATGTCCCTGGTCATTGTAGGAGAGTTGGACTAGGTGAGTTCTGGAAGTCTCTTCCAACCCAAACTATTCTATGATTCTATTCTCTATGAGTCTATGGAGAGGAGGAGATGGGTAAAGGAGGAGACTGGGAGAGGAAGAAGAAGGTGGAGAAATTATAGTCACTCCTAGATACTCAACTGGTGGTTTTCCCAGACTCACCTTACACTTGAAGACAGCCTGTGATGACCAAATTAGCAGCCTGTTCCCACCAAGGGCAATCAGTGGCCTGCATTCCCCCATATGGGCATAGGGTTGGCTATGCACCTATGCAACGCATGTATCTACAGCCAGGATGAACCCTCTGGGACCTTCTTGAGTAGGGCTGCCACTGTTCCTACTGCTGCCACACTAATGAGACCCTCATCTTGGCAAATATCTAAGGAACACTTTCCTGCCCCTTAGGAAATACCTCTTAGATTGTGCTTTGCTATTTCACCCATGCTTGTGTCTTTCATATTCTCACTCCTGACATCTCTGACTTTCTATCTCCAGTGAGAGTTTGTGTCAGGTCACAACTTGGTCTCAGAGACTTTGACCATCACATGCTCCCATGCTCAGTAATAAAGAAGTCCTGAGCTGAAATACTGGCCTGGGTTGGAGGAGACCTGCCTCTCCTGCAGGGAGCACTTGTAGAGGCAGGTTCTTCACCCTCCCTATGGACCAGGCCATTGGCCTAATGCCACATCACCCACTCACAAGCAGTGCCAGTATCTGTCTTGTGCCTGTGACTGATACAGTCATGGAAAATGGGCTGGGGAACCAGCTGAGATTATGCTGGCTCTTCCGCTGCCCCAGGGCAGGATCAGCTCTACCTGATCCACTTCTGACAGTTGTCTCTCTAACCTTTCTCAGAAAATAGAAGGAAAAGAACCTTCCAGTGTTGGTGATTCCAGAACCTCCCTAGAAATTTAGTTTTTCCCCCCTGCTGGAAAATTTCTCACTGTGCTTAATCTAAATCCCTCCTGCCTGGTGCAATTTGATCAGTGTCATCTTGTTCTGTCCTGAGTGGATGTGAGGAGCATTGCAGCTGCATCAGCTGCAAGCCCATGGTAGTGTGAGCTACGTACATGCAGTGGGGACATGTAGCTAAACCCAGTTTAAACCTTAACGAGCATCCAGTCCAGTCTTTGGTGGCAGACTGGGACGTTCTAGCCCAGAACCAGTTTCCTCTCTTCTCCCCAGCATGAGAAGTGAGCAAATGCAGAAAGGAGGGAGCCCATCAGCTGCCTATCATGTTGGTGGTGTTCTCCTGTCTCTCTCTAGGGACCCTCACTGCTCTTTGGGTAACAGTTCAGATCATTTGGGATCCTGTTTCTGCTTTTCCGTTTGGAGTGAAGTATATTCAGGCTGCTGCCTCACATTGTGGGATGTGAGGCAGAAGAGAGGCTACAAATCCATTGCATTTGTTAATGCTCAGTTCCAGAGATGTTGTTAAGAGTTGTGCCTCCCCCTCCTGCCTCTCCCATCCCATCTTGTCTCCTCTAGCTTCCCCTTTCACATAGCAGCATGAGCAGGAATTTCACCTTGTCCTGGCTCCACCCTTCTTCTGAGTTTTGGGAGCTCTCCCACTCACCCAGAGCCTTGGAAGCATCTGGGCTTTGGCTTAATCAAGCCAACACAACCTGCCAGGGTAATTAGGACATTCCAAATTCTAGTCGCAACTGTCCCCCTGCCCACCTACACCACCCTCACTTAGGTTAACACTGTTCCTCTCATAGTTCACCATTCCTGAGGTGTAAAAGCCTCTTGGCTCAGTCTTCACTCAGGCAAACTCTGATTGTCTTCAAGGGGGTGGGTTGATTTCAGCATTGGCTTTGCCAGTGAGAACACAGCCTGGTGCATTGGCTTGCTGATGGCAGCTAACCCTGTATTACTTCTCATCCCTCACTGCCTTCCCCATGCCTTTGTTTTACGGGCATGTCTGGGGTCACTGGCCTCCTCCTCTGCCCTTGAGCTCCACATGGTCCCAGCAGGGTCAGATGGGGACAGGAGCACGTCCTGATGCAGGGGCTGGATCTTGCCTGACCCTGCTTTCATCAGGGCAACCCCCAGCTCCTCAGCTGGGCTGGGCTGTGTTGTGAAAGCACCTCAGCCAGAAAAATACCTTGATACAGAGGCTGTGAAAGTGTCCATCCCGACTCCACAGGCTGTGAGGCAGGCTGCCAAGGTGTGCTGGGACTTCACCAGGAGACTGGGGGGTTTTGCCTCTGACAGAAGGTAGGTTAAAGTGTCCTGGTGCATGAGGAACACTGTGCAAGCCCTGCACTGTCCTTTCAAGCTCACTGGTACATCCCATAAACACCTATTGCCTTTCTCAGGCTTTCTTCTTAAGCACCAAAGAAGTCAGATACTGAGCCAGCACTTTTACCCAGTAGAAGCCAGTGCAGCATCACTGAAGCTGATGAAGGGAGGCTGAGCTTAATCTCTGGAGGATCTGGTCCTCCTAGAAGTTGTATCTGGCACAGACCTGGTGGTCATTGGAGTCTTCCTTCGAGCCCTTTGGCTTTTTTCAAGTTTATCTGAAGCCCATGTTGCTTTTGCAACTATAACAGAATAGTTTGGGATCAGGAGCTACCCCCCAGACTCCTTTATGGTTTTGCCAGAAGAATCCCTCTGGAGAGCTTAGGGTGCTTGGGAGAAAAAAGGGTTTTCATATAGCACCCAGATAGTGAGTTATTACATAGGCTGTCCCTGAAGCCAGAAGTTGGCCAGATTTAAAAGGAAGAAGAGAAAGAAAGGCAAAGGGGGAAAGAAAGAGAAGCCGAGAGAAGGAAAGAAGTGAGAAAAGAAAGAGAAAAGGGAGAAAAGAGGAAAAAGAGAAGGAAAGGTGGGAAGAAAGCAGGAAAAAAAGGAAGGAAAGGAGGAAGAAAGATAAAAAGAAGTGGCTGGATGTCTGCTACAAGTAATGATGCTGCCTGGTGTGGTAAGTCTTAAATTAACAGAGGTTAAAGCAAATGGGTGCATCAGCATCGCTTTCACTGGCAGCTGTGATGATTTCTGGTCAGTTTGGAACTACTTCTATGTTTTTGTAGTGAATGTAGTTATTCTTCAGGGAAGACCTTAACTTCTAAATAATGACCCTCTGGAAGCCTCTTACTGGGGAATTACTCCTTTCCTTGGAGCATGTGGTGCTGGCTTAGCTGCAGAGGGGCTTTCTCTGATGTTACAGCCATTGACATGTGATAGGCAGAGTATGGATGCTTACATACAAAGCACACAGTACCAAATGCCAGATTTGATTTTTCTCTGATTGAATCTAGAGTGACTCTTACTTTCCTTCTAGACTATATGCCAGAACCAGGGATAATAAGTAGGAGTTTAATACTACGTGATATGTGTGTCTGATGTATATTAATAGTGCCTAACTGGGAGTAAAACTTAGATTTATTCCAGCATAAATAGAATAGAAATTGGATTATTTATCCTTTCACGTCTGCGCAGTCCTCCACTGAGACATATGAGAAAAAACAGAGATGCTATTTAATCAGCAGTGTCCCTACCACCTCTGGCAGAGGAAAAAAGGTTGGAAAGAAGCTCCTTCTAAAGAAATCATTGTAGTCATCTTTGGTTTTCCTTTCACTCCTTCCTCTCCCAGACGTGGAGGGTGGGGATCCAAAAGTCTGCAAACAAGGAAAGATTCACATCTTCTAAGAGAAAACCACCCCAACAGATAGCTCTAAGGAAACTTGCCAAAAGCAGCTCATCTTCTTGTCACTTTATAGAGTCACTGTGCAATAGAGTGTTTTGAGGTCAATCACAAAGTCTCCTGCTGTCATACTGAAGAGACCAGCATCAGGGGAAATATGTCTCATCCATTTAGGTGCTGTGGTGTAGACACATCTTCCAGACCAAGTTCAGTTTGTATGCATGGCTTGGAAGGTGCAGGAAACATCCAGATTATGAAATAGAAGTCTGTAAGTTCCTAGTCCACACCATTACCGAGTGCCCTGAAGCATGAGGGTTTATGACTCTAATTCAGGAAAGTACTGAGCCTGTGCTTATTTTTAAACCTTTCTTTAATTCATATTCACACATCTGGAAGAGCAAATTTGACACATTGAATTATTAACTGAGGACTTGCTGCACAAAGTTGGCAAGAAACTTCTGGGCTAAAAATAAGCCTCTGAGAATTGGGAATAAATGGGTGAAAATCGTAGTGTGTTCTCTGACAGTTCATAAAGACAGGAGGAAAGAGTGTGATATGGACAAATGGTTCATACTGAATAACTCAACCAGCATTGTTTGCTCTGTGCACAAGGGGCTGGACTTGCAAGGATCTGAGATGTTTAACTTGCTACTAAACTGGGGATGGCTAAGTATAAAACAGAAAGTGGGGGGAAATACCTTCATAGGCTTTGGTAGATAGGTGGTTTAAATGGTTGTACTTGGAGCACTGTGTGCAGTTCAGGTGTCCTCAATACAAGGAGAACATGGAGCTGCTGGAGCATGTCCAGAGGAGGCCATGAGGATGATCAGGGGCTGGAGCACCTCCTGTATGGAACCAGGCTGAGAACATTGGGGTTGTTCAGCCTGGAGAAGAGAAGCTGCATGGAGACCTCAGAGCAACTTCCAGTGTCTAAAGGGGGCTGCAAGGATGCTGGAGAGGGGCTTTACATCAGGGACTGTAACAATAGTATGAGGAGTGATAGGTTCAAACTGAAAAATGGGAAGTTCAGGTTAGACATAAGGAAGCTACCACTGCAGGTGCTGAAGCATTAGCACAGGTTGCCCAGAGAAGCTGTGGCTGCCCCATCCCTGGCAGTGTTCAAGGCCAGGCTGGACAGGACCTTGGGCAGCATGGTCTAGAGTGAAGCATCCCTGCCCATGGCAAGGGGTGCTTGAACTGGATGATTTTAAGGTCCTTTCCAACCCAAACCATTCTATGATTCCATGATTTAAGATGTCTCTCTAGCTCTAAATTACATATTTATAGTGTGACGAAATACATATTTTTATCATTGATCTGTAGGAACGATGGAAGTTTTAGCCTTTGCTGCGTGAATTGGCATGGATGAAGTTCGGTGAAGGATGAATTGACCGAGTTCTGCTAAAATCTAGGATTTATGTCCTATTTGATGGTTCAGCTCCATTGGAAGCCAAAGTATCCACCACCAGCAGGAGCTGCTGTGATCTCAGTGCACTCTTCTGAAGCCAAGGCTGTTTGCTGCATGGGTCTACTTTATCAGTGGAGAATTTCCATATTATGTTTTTAGGTAGCTCTGGAAATGCACCTTCCTGATAATGAGGAAACAATTTCAGCTTTATTTTCAGAGCCATGGCTGTCTGGGGAGCTATTAGCTGCTGGATGGAAGAAAGCAGCTGTTGAACTCTGCACATCAACGCTACACAACAGGTTAGGGCAGGAAGTGAAGAGGAATCCAATTGAAACCTTAAGGGGAATTTAGGGAGACAGAACATAATTAACTCAAATTAGATTTTGGCCAGGATACCAGGGCTCTGCTGTTGTGAAATGCACATCTGGGATCTTGGACAGTCATGAGGCAGCTCATCAGCTGGTGTAAATGAGCCTGGCTCTATTATCCTCAGTGGGTGAAAATTGGTCTCCTTGGAAGGAGTACAATGGAGGGAGCTTGGCTTGCACCACACAAGAAAACCTGGCCCACAAGGCCAGGAAAGCAGCTTCCCACTGCTTATCTGTCTGGTTCCTCTCTGGCGCCGGTCCTTTCAAAATAGAAATACATACATATATATATATCTGTATATATATGGCAAATAATGAATTTAGAGGAAAAAAAAATATCCCTGTAAATAACATAGAATACAAAAAAACCCAAGGGACCAGGTTTCTGCAGTATCTTTCCTGAACAGGGACAGTTTCTTCCTCCAAGTTATTGCTGTGGCTGTTGTCATTTCTATGTCACATGGGTCAGCAGTATTTGGGGTGGAGGTGCGGACACATGGGACATCTTGATTTTAAAGGTCTTCATGTCCTGTTTTCTTGTGACCCATTGCATCAGAGAGTCCTTCATTCCTATGGGAATGCCCAGAACAGTGACATGCTCACCTCCCTCAGAAGTAAAAACCATGGATCTGCTGCCTATCCCTGCCTTGCTGTCCATTTGCCCTAGTGGGTGGTCCCTTGCTTGGATCTATGGTCCAGCGTGGGCCAGGGTCTTGCTGAGATGAAGGGCTTAACCAGCACCAAGAGTTCACCAAACCACAGAAACCAGGAGTGGGAGTGAAGTCCAGAGGTCATGTTGTCCACCTCCTTGCCCCAGGGCAGGATGAGCTTTACCTACGTCAGTCCTGACAGATGTTGCCTAAATTATTCCTGAAAACCTCCAGTGATGGCTATTTTACCCCCTCCTGACAATCTATTCCAGTACTTCTCTTTCCTTATCTGTGTTCCCTAGTGTTTCACATCAATCTCTCTTGCTGAAATTTAAACACAGGTCTCCTTGTCCTAACCACCAAGAGCACAGTGGTTGGATCATTCCTTAAATGAGCAGATTCTCATCTCTCACCCAGTGCCTTTCCTAGACAAACCATCCCAGTTTCCTTCACTGTTTCTATGCTGTTCATGTCCTCTGGGGTAATGCTCTCCCCTTCTACCAGAATTAAGATTTTCTTTAATTGATCCCCCTGGACATCTCCCAGCACACTGAGATTCTACCATGGCATGTTGGCACATCATTTCCACACATGTAGGCAGGCATCACTGCCTCCTGCTCAGTTTGCCCCTCTCCTGTTCATCATTGGCCTCCCCACTTTTTCTCCTCTTCCTCTCACACTATCCATCCCTCCTGCCCAAAGGCAGCATCACAGCATCATCCTTACTCCTGTTTCCTTTGGACCCGCTGTTCCAGTTTTTTCTGGGGAGGGCTATCATTAAGCTTCTCTTAGGGGTGAGCCACAAGGGAATTTTCTGAGGCTGAAGAAGCCCCATGAGGCTGAGATAAACATCAGTGTAACTCATCCAGGGTGTGGGTGGGAGGAGGGCCAGGGCTCCTGCCTTAATCTCTGCTTGTTGGCCCCTGTGAGTCAGATAATGCCTCTGCTTAGAGGTCACATTAGGCATGAGTTTAAATCTTGGCTGGACTGGGTACCAAGAGCCAGGTGAGCAGCAGGTTTAGGTACTGGGTATCTGCCAGAAATACCTAATGCATGTGTGGATCAGGACCTCCGGTGCTTTCTCCAGCAGAGCCTTGCCAACAGGAGGTAAATAAGCAGCAGCCATTGTGGACTTAACTACAAGCTCCATTCCAGAAACATCACCACCCCAATCCTCCTGTTGCTCATAGACAGGGCAGGATGTGGCAGTTTTGCCTGCTGTACCAAAGTCCCTCTTACCCCACACAGTGTTGTCAAGGGATGCTGAGACCTGTGTATCTAAGAAAATCCCAATAAAGGAGCGTCACTTCGCCTAGACTGTTCAGTTTAATTGTGTTGACTTCAGGCTGTGTCCTGCATGACAGCCTCGCATCCTTTCTCTGCCTGTTTTGCCCCTGGATTGCTTCACCTGAAGCAGTAATAGTGGTCCTTCTTGGGTGATAGCAAATCAAGCAGCATCCCTAGATGAGATGGAAAAAGCAAGTGTTTGGCTGCTTCTGCAATCATTTGACATCCCCATGGGGATTTTGCAAGAGTAGGTGTGTTATCACTGGCTCAGCTCCAGCTTTGCTAATCATACTGAAGCCTAGAGAAAAAGAAACTCTAAATCAAACCAAGAAAACCCAAAACACTCCTGCTGCAACTTTAGTTGCATACAATCATCTTTCAAAGCTATTGCACAGGGATGATTATAAGGCATTTTAAGGCATTTATCCCCTTGTTGATCCTATAACCTGGTGAGAGCAAATATGGCAGGATTCTACATTTTCTGGGATCCCTGCTGCTGTGTGTGATAGGAGGAATGATAGCCTGGTGCAATGTTGAGATACTGGTTCTGCACATGTGTGTGTACATGCATATATACACAATTGTTTGTAATATACTTTATGATCAAAGGTGCTATATAAATGTGAGTTATTAATAATCACAATTATTGGATGTTGAAAATTGTTTCTGGGTATTTTGCCATTAAAAAATAAAAGAAGAGGGTATAAGCACTTTCAACTTTTGCCCGGGAATATTATGTTCATTTATAAAACAATATTAATGAGTTGCCTAAAGGAGCCTGTAATTTGGGTTGTTGCTGTGGATATTATCTTGCCATTAAACAGTTCAAAAACTCAAAGGGGAGCATTTTCAGGAGCAGAAGCGTAATAACAGTTTATAATACCTGACATTCATATTGCACTTTTCATTCCAATAGATCATAAATCATTTTGCAGGCCATAAATAGAGGGGGGGCCTGCTCACCTCCCATTGAAACGTGGTCATCTCTGTGGTGGAATGCAGCAGCCCCAGTGTGCCAGCGGTGTTAAGCAACAGCTTGTTTAGGCGGTGAAGTCATACGATCACAGGCGTTGGGGCTGGGAAAAAACTCATTAAGTAATTTACTCCATCCCTCTACCCCTACGTGCTTGTTCCTCTGTCCTGTACTTTGTTCGGACTAGTTTTAAACATCCCAAGGGAGGTAAGGAACATCTCCAAACGAAACTGCAAAAGCAAGCGGGAGTAGACAGAGGAGCTGAAGCCCAGCCAGGGCAGCACAATAATGTTCCCCTTGCAAAAAATGCCACAGCACAGCACTGGGTCACTGGTGTTGCAGACTTGGAAGGAGGAGCCCTGCCTCTGCCAGCGTTAAGCATCTGCCTGTTGCTCTTGCTATGAGTCTTCTCTCCAGACACCAACCAGACGCTGCTCACTCCCCATCATTTATAGGTGAGGATGCAGTGCTGGCAAAACAGACTGTGACTGCAAATACCAGCAGCTATAGAGACCAAGCAGGCTTGAAGGATGCGTGTGCTGCTCAGCAATTATGTCCTTGCAGTGGCAAAAATGAGTTTGGAATTAGCATCACTCTGACCGAGGTCATTTCAGGTCAGGAGCAAAGGGCTAGCATTTGAGATCCGCTGCGAGGAGAGGAAGGCTCACCACACACAGGAAGCTGGGGATGTGCTGCTCTTTGAATCATTTAAGCAAGGGCTGGAAAAGTAGATTTAAGAATAGAAAATATCCTGTGTTGCTCTGTGCAGGAGGTGCATGAGCCGTCCTGACTCCTGGTGAACTGTGCAAGGGACCACTGGTTGTGGAAGGCACTGGCTGGTGCTGGGAGAATGAAAAGGGTTTTTTTACCAAGCCCCCTGCACCTGTGTGGTGTTACTCACCCTTTTAGGCCTGTGGGATAGCACGCAGGTCCGAATGTACTGTGCCAGTACATGCAGTGTGTTGCTGCTCACTCAGCCCCTCTCCATAACCCCAAACTCACCCAAGCAAAGCCCCAGATCCCTTTTCTAGACAAACCCTCACATTCTCCCTAAGCCTTCCCTTCGCTGAACTCTCTTCAGCAGCTGTTTACTCATTTCTTACTCAAGGAAATTCCAATTGATTTCTCGACTTGGGTAGGACTGGACAGAGGATGAATAAGTTCCTTAGGCTCTGTCTCCGTGATCTGAGCCCCAGGGCCACCCTTTGCCAATAGGGGAATGAAACCTAGTGTCCAAGCGGGACGGGAGGGAATCAGCTGGCAAGTGCCAGTTGTTTAGAAATGCTGCCTTGCCTGGCTGCTAGACACACCTACTTGTTCCAAGATCGACCTTCCTGCCTAAGGATATTTAACACACAATGGCTGGCACAACTGAACTTTAATTTTCCAGACAATTATGGTGAAGCGGCATTCACCGCATTCCTTTCATGCTCCTTTGATGTTGGGTGATTTCACAGTACATAATGATAGGACACAGACCAGGCTAACATCCTCACCCTTTGGAACTAGCACCCATGACCACAGCCTCATTTATTTCTACATATATAACATATATAATAGATATATATTTATGTATGTGTGTATTTCCCCCCCCCCCCACAGCAGATGGAGTTGTTTTGAGCATCATTACTCTGGGCTGTTAATTAAAGCACCCTTGTTAATTATATTAGGGGACACTCCTTAAGCAATTATAAGTTGGAGAGCAAGGACTCTCCCCTCTCTGACTACTGCTCCCATTATACAAAGTCCTGGGAGATGCTGAGCAGGACTGTTTGGGTATTTGGGATTTTCTGCAGTCTCCTGACATTACGTGTGCTGTAGCTAAAATAATGTTTTCTGTGCACTGTTGAAAATCAGTTCTTAGTGGTGGTTCAAAACCAAACCTGGGCCTTTTCTCCTGCAAGCAGCCAGATAGAAGACATTGACTTTAAATCTGTCCATTACTTTGAGATTACGAGGCAAAGCTTTGGAGATTGAGATGGTGGCCTGTGTGTCCTCTGGAAGCAAAGGGAGCTGGTGGTGAAGACCAACAAACCACTCCTTCTCTGAGAAACATCCTACTGCAGCCAGAGAAACCCAGCTGGGGTCAAGACAAGTTGCTTTATGAATCTGTCTGGGAGCTTACATACAGTCTTAGATTTGATATCTAAACAGCTTAGTGATTGCCATCTTTTGCATCTAACTTTGCCTTACCCCTTTGAGGCAGGGAAGTGTGAGTCCCACTTCACAGGAACCTGAGTCATAGGGAAGCAAAGTGACTTAACCCAGGTCACAGGCTCAGAAGGGCTCCCAGGATGACAAAGACAGGATGGAGACATCCCGAGGCCAAATGATGCTGCAGCCTCACCTTGTTCACTCCCCTCCATCTGACCCTCACCTGACCTGCGGGCATACACAGTCACTTCAAAACACCAATATTTACCTGGAGCTCTTGGCTTGTGCAAGCCCAGAAGAACCCTGTGCAGCCAGATTTGTGCATAGCTCCTACCCAGACCCTGATGGTGTCCCAGAAGTAAGCTGAAAGGAGCCTACTTGGTGCAGGTACACTGCTTGACCCTCTCTGCCACTCAGGGATAGATGCGTCCTTCAAAGAAAGTGGCAATTGGCTTGCTATGACCCAGCTCTTCCATGGTAGCTAGAGCTTTCACTTGGCCAGGAGAATCCTGGGCTCAGATCTCACTTGGGAAGCATTAAAGTCACTGCCTTATCCTCTTAGGAGAACTTTGTTGAGTTATATTCGTTTCAATGTTCCTTCTGCCTCTGCAACTGATACATGCCACAAAGCAGCAGACAAAATAATCTGGAAGATGAAAGGGAATAAATGCATGTCAGCACTGCATGACCTCCCTGCAAGGTGAACCAGGTGTGAACCCAGGTCTCCTGCTTCCTGGGTGAGTGAGCCAACCACTGGCACTCATGGAAGGTGTGATGAAGCATCATTTCCACTTCCTCCTCCTCCACTCTTCCAGAAAATGCTCGTGGTTGCTGGCACTCAGGAAAAAGTCCCAGGTTTGGGCTGAAAGGGTCCTTCAGTCTCATGCATCATGTTCTGAGAAGTTAAATGTATCCGCTATACTCATGCAGGTTCTTTCTGGGCAACCGTTGTACAGTGTGCAGATATTTTGCTTTGAGTGCAGCTCCACGGAAAGGGGTCTGGTGGCTTAATTTGGGGTTTACCTTCCAAACTCCTACTGAGAGCAGGATTTTTGCAACATCTGTATTGTGAATGCTTTATCTCTTGCTGGGATAAACCTTTGCTTTGTGGGAGAACAGAGAACAGCTCTCCTGGGAACATCACATATTGAAATTGGAAAAAATTTCTTCTTTCTTGTAATAGGATGGAGGGTGATGGTTTTAAACTGAAAGAGGGGAGATTCAGCCTGGATGTGGGGAAAACAGTCTTTTCAATGAGGGTGGTAAAACACTGGCGCAGTTTGCCCAGACAGGTGGTGGATGCACCATCCCTAGGGACATTCAAGGCCTGTCTGGATGTAGTTCTGAGCAACCTGATCTAGTTGAAGGTGCTCCTGCTCACTGCAAGGGGATTGGACTGGATGAGCTTTGCAGGTCTCTTCCAACCCAAACTATTATTCGATTCTATGATTCTGATTAAATAACACAGCAGGAGAAGGACTCCCTCCTTACCTGTGGAGGAAGGGAAGCCTTTAGTATGATGTGGCCATCAAACAATATTATGTTAGATAAAATAAATAAAAATAAAATAAAATAAAAATTTAAATAATATTATGCTTAAGATATAGTTATAGATGTATCAACAGGGAAAAGATGGCCTGGGGACAGAAAATGATGCTGTTTAATTTAGAGAAGAGAAATTATGCTGCATTTAAGGGTGGAAATATTGGTTGCAAGGAGGAAGGATATAAGTAGCTCCCTGTATCTATAGTGGGTGAATGAAGAAGTCCCAGCAAGAAAGATTTAGATTAGGAAAAGAGAAAGAAAGGAACAGCTACAGTGGTGAGGATAATGAACAGCAAGAATCAGCTGCCTGAGGAGGGGGTGACAGCTCTGGCCTCAGAGTGCTTTGAGCACAGGTTCAATGAACATCTGATAGGAAAGGGTTTGTTCTTCCTGCTTTGAGGCAGGTAGATAGACTGGGTGATAGCTGTGAGTTGATGCTTTAAGGAGAACATATCAATGTGAGACAGGGGAGGCTGGGGCTTGTGGTTTCTCAGCCTTCTCAGGTGAGTTACAGGACTTAGAGCTTTCAGCTGAGACACTCCAAAGCCTCTATGGGCTCCTCTCTCTTTGTGCCTGCAGATGGGCAGATAAGGATCAGGAATCTTGAATTAAAATATCCCCTTTGGTAACCCTGGGAGATGCCTGGACCTTCTTGAACAGGAGGTTTCAGAATAAGGGAATATCTTATTGCCTTTGGGGAGCTGCACTGTGTTTTCCCTGTAACTTGCTTTCTTTTATTGGTATGTGTTGTAGAAGTGTGTAGGCAAGGGGGTAAAAGCATTCAGACACCCATGAGGTGTTGAAGGCTGGAGTAGTCACCAAGAGAGTGGTAAGGCTCATGTTGGCCAGAGAAGCTGTTGCTGCCCCATCTCTGGCAGTGTTCAAGGCCAGGTTAGATGAGGCTTGGAGCAACTTGTTCTAGTGAAAGATGTCCTTGCCCATGGCAGACGGTTGGAACTGGAGGAGCTGTAAGGTCCTTTCCAAACCAAATCGTTCCATGATTCTATGGTGAACAGCCCTGAACAGGAACAACCTGAGAACAGCTCTTAACAGGAACAACCTGACAAAAGTACAGTAGAAATGTCTCCCAGTTCAGGTGTTCTGATAAGGCTCCCAAAGAGCTAAGAGCTGAAGCTGGATTCCAGTTAAACCTGGAATTTTCACCTAGAAGGGAGTGGGGAGACAAGAGGCAGGAGCTGGGACTACTCTCCCCTTCTTGGGCAATTCTTGCCTTGGCAACGTGGTGATCACTGGGCACTCACATTTGTGCCCAAATCTCAGAGCCTCACTCATTATCTCTGGTTGTGACTCACCCACACAGCTATTGCCTGAGCACAGAGCCTCGAGTGTGGTGACTGAGCAGGGGCATTTGAGGACCTGCAGCTGCAGAGGTAGGAAGGCAGGGACTTGGCTTGAGAGGTGTCTCTGCCTCATCTCTCACTCATTTCTCATGCAGGGTTGATGAGCACAGCACAGGGCGCATCACCAAGGCTAATGTGAAATGGAAACCAATTGCCAGGTGGCTGGAAAATTCCCTGTTTGGTTTTCCAAAGAAAATCATGGCTTAGGTGGACATGTTATTTTATGAAACCCTGACATGCACTCTTCTTCCCACACCTCTCACCCCAGGCACCTGCCTCCCTATCAGGTGTGTCTTCTCCCAGAGAAATAGCAAACTGGGGAAGAAAGGCTTTCTGCAGCATAAGCACACCACAGATGCTCTCTAACTCAATCCTCTGAACTGCTCCAAGTGTCAATTGAGGTGCTCAAACAAATAAAGAGAGTATGCTCAGGCCAACTTCCTGGGACTGCTTGTGGTCAAAGATCCCCTTGCATTTTCTGTTTTCTCCTTGTCTTGCATGTTAAGTGGATGGCCTGGAGAAATTCCAGGCTGGGTAATTATCTTTTGCCTACTTGAAATTCCATCCTGCAACTTCTCCCAGGGGAATTACTCCTGAATTATGCTGCTGGAAAGGGGTAGAAATCAGGGTCCACTTCAGAAAGGACTAAGGAAAGAGAAACGTTTGCAAGAGTGAGCATAGGGCTTGCAGTGGCCACCTAGCTCTGAATGCTTCTTACTTTGAGTATTACTTCACAGTCCAGTTGTAAAACTCTTTCACAAAGACCATCAGGCTTTCAGGGCTCAATTCCAGTGAACTCAGGAGACAAAGAGCAAGTTATTTAATGACAGTGTTGGAGATACAAGGATCTACAGAAGCAAGGGGTCTATTTGTGCTCATGGAAGTTGTGTGTCCAGTTGGGTTTCTTCTCCTTGGGTTCCCCATCTAGCTTTTCCCTATTTTTGTTGTTCTTGCTGGAGAAATGCATGTCTGTATGTATCCTCATTTCCTCCTAAATTGGGGATCAGGTACGCCTAGATATGCATGCAACTTATTAATGATAGAGGTTCACCTCTTCAGCCTCCACTAGGAGCTTTTCAATTCCTTTTCACCCTCTGTCTCTTTTCTCTTTATTGCAAGTTTGGAGCTATCACTGAGGCACTGGGCTCCAGCGGTTCAGATTAAGAGTTCATCCAGGAGCTTCCAAAAGACAGACATAGTTGAGGACATCCCCAGTCTCCAAACCTCACTGCATATATCAACTTGAGGGCACTGAAGACCGGCTTCAGCTCCTCTCAACACTTCCACTTCTGTAACTTCCATGCGCTTTAAGACCAAGGCTCATTTTGCCTAGTGTGAGCTATTTCATGGGGTTCAGAAGAATCCTCAGTGTAAGCATCTGCATTTAAGTGTTTATTTGTGTGCTATGGACCTAAACTCCTATCATAGTTGCTGGTGATCTGTCACTATGGTCAATGGAGGGTGTAAGTTAGTCACCCACACAAATGTGGTCACTGATCGTGTCCCGCTTGCCTCCAGCTGTCACTGCAGGAGAACATTTGGTCCATTGTTTCCCCAGCCTCTCCTGCATGCCTCAGAACACCCAGAGTGTCTGGAAAGTCACTAGGAGCACATGTGGACAATTGAACTGAGCAGTGGATGATACCAGAGGTCCATAGCTGTTGGTCATTTTTTCACTAAGGCTGAATTTAGATGGAGAAAGCCTTAAATAGAAGCCTGGAGCATTTTTCACCCTGGTGTTTTCACAGCTCATGATGGATCTCCCTCTGGTAGTTCATCTGATCTCTTTCTGAACCCTTCATTCTTCTGTGACAGTGATCTCTTAGCTATACTCAGGCATGGTGATAAAAAGCAATTGCTTTTCTTTTAAAGCTGATAACTGAAGATCTGGGGGATGTGACACAAGGTGATGAGTACAGTTGTTCTTCTTTCGCTTTCTCCAGGACAACTTTGTTCAGACATCTGTTCCATTCCCCTTCTTCCCAGCCAGGGTTTGCTTTTCTCTGTTCACTCTACCTTCGCCCCTAGGCTATTCAGATCTTTGATCACCCCTGTTACTTCAGGTATGGTGATGTTTTCCCTTCCTGCTCCTTACTTTCTGAATCAGACTAGAACTGCAAACTGTCCAGAACTCCAGATCCATGCTGCAGGTTCCTTTTGGAATTATGCATTATCATTATTAATTTTCCCAATATTCCGCACTCATTTCCTCATATTCCTTCCAAACAGCGTTGCTGCAGCCTTCACGATGAAGGCAGGTGAAGCCAGGTCGGTATTGAGAGGCGACGCATCCTTTATTAGGTCAGCTAATGTAGATGTGCGCGCACACAGACACATGCTCACACCCTCCTTATAAATCTTGCCTTGTTAAAACTTCCCAACACTTGATTTGCCTCTTTGACCACCACTCCCTCGAGGCCTGTCTGCGCCCATACCTGGCAGCCCTCGCAGGGCAGGGCGGACAGTACCTGCCCCCACAGGCTCAGCCTGTCTGGATGCCTGCACAGCCCTTCCCTATCCCCCAAGATTTCAGGGCTCCTGCTATCACCTCTCTGGTTTCTCGTCCAAGATGCGATGCTCTTGCCCTTATATGAAGACTTTAGACCCAGTTCAGAATCATGGGAGCACAGGAGGGAGCCAAGACCAAGGAGAAAAAAGGGAGAGGGAGGAGAGGCAACATTGTCTTTGCATCTGTGTGCATTTGCAATAGATGGAGTAGTTCATACCTCCAAGGCACTGGCCTCCAACACTTATCAAATGTGATTGATAAGATTTTCTTTGTTGAAAGCTGAAGATGATTCATGTCACCTATGGCAGAGGCCTTTTGCTCTTCCTAAACTGCAGGCAAAAAGCAACCCCTCATGCCAGCCTCCTCCTCCATACCTCTCTCACCTGAAGTCTTGCAATGACCTACAGAGGCCAGCCAAAGCACCAGGCTGCAGAGACTTGGTCCATTTCCCCTGGATGTGCTGAAATGGGGCACTTGGTAGTGGCCATATGGCCAAGGCTGCCCAGCTGTGGGGTGCAGACCCCAGGAAAGATTGCATTGCTACATAAAGTTGCTCTAGCATGGGTTTGTCCAGGAGCCTTCTGAATAATTCACCTCCTGCACACAAGATTTAACCTCCAGAAGTACACAGTAACAGAGGCAGGTCCATGCTGACCTAATCCTCTGGAGCTTGTTTCCAAAATCAAGGTTGATATCCTCCTTCTCAGACACTAACAGAGATAACCTGGAAGAAATTATATGAAACAGTCCTTCCTCCAGAGGAGAAGCCAGCTCTCCGCTAAGGTCTGCCCTGGGCCTCCTCACTTGTTTTGTGGTGTTGCCTCCAGTGTGCTGGGCATCTTGGAGTTGGCTTTGGGGTTTACCCAAACCAAAGCCTTTCTCAGAAGCCTTTCTCTGGGCACCCTGTGCCAGCGCTCAGCACCCTCCCAGGGAAGAGCTTCTGCCCAAGAGCTCATCTCAGTCTCCC